>JAASGM010000208.1:0-29512 GCA_023334215.1 Globisporangium cystogenes | reverse complement strand
GAGAGAGAGAGAGAGAGAGAGAGAGAGAGAGAGAGAGAGAGAGCAGTAGCAGCAGCAGCAGCAGCGCGGAGGTCTCACTACCACATGAGTCATCGACTGCCGGAAGCCGCACCGTGATGAGCGCGGACGCGGACGCCCAGACGGCCATCAGAGGCGCGCTTGTCCAGACTTGCGCGAGCGAGGCCGCCGCGAGCTCCTTCACGCCGAGGTGTCCCAGGTAGACCGCGTCGATGGACGTGAGTGCGACGCGCGCGACGGTCGCGAGACTCACTTGCGCCGCCATGCTCGAGAGGTGCACGAACTCCTCCAACACGGTGTCGTGGATTGCCGGTCCTTCATGCCGGTGGTCCCGCGCAGACGCTTTCTGCTGCTGCGGCTGCTTTGTGGCCTTGAGCAGCAGCGGCTGCGCTTCGCCGCTCATCCTTGCTCCGTTGATGTCTGAACCAACCAACCAACTCGCGTCGGGACAAGTAGTCGCACGTTACGACACTGCTTGGCATCTCCAAGAGGAACTCCACGATGGGGTCCGCGCTGAGCATCGAGGGCGTCGACGACCCGCTGCACCGCGAGCTGCTGGCCGAGTACATGGGCCACTCGAGGCGAGAGCTGGACGAGTGCGTGCAGATCTTCCGCGGCTCCGTCAGCCGGTACGACGACGAGGACGAAGACGACGACGGCGAGTACAAGCAGCGCGTCCGCAGAGCTAGCGCTGAAGGCGGCGCCGACAGGGCGACGCTCCCTGCTCCTCGCCAGCCTCACCCAGGAGGAGCAGGAGGAGCAGGAGGAGCAGGAGGAGCAGTCTACTCACGCCACTTGGACTTGGAGCAGTTCGAGGAAGTCTTCGGCATGCTCGTGGCGGACGCAGAGCCGCACTTCGAGTTCTTCATGGACGACTCGGACGACGCCAAGCCGCTCGCGTGCGCGCACCAGGTGTTCTGCGGCATGGCGCTCATGATGCGCGCCGACGTGTACGCCAAGATCACGTTCCTCCTGCGGCTGTACGCCGACCCGGTGGAGCAGTTGACGGCGGAGTCGATGCGGTCGCTGCTCCGGGACTTCCTGCTGGCGCTGCAGCTCGTGCTCAACCTCGGCACTGAGATCCCCGCCGAGGTGCTGAGCTCCGTGGAGGTTGGTGCTCCCGGTTCTCGGGTTCTCGTCCTGCATGGCTGTGGACGAGAGGCGCTTGACTCACCTCGGTGCTGCGCTAGAAAGCGCTCTGGGCAGACGACGAGAGCAGGAGTATGTCGGTGCGAGAGGCCTACGACGCGTGCTTCACGAGCGCGCACGTCAGCGGGTACCTGCACGACATCCAGGAGCTCGTGGAAGGTGCGTCTGCTTGCATCTCTGACACGAGGCGGCAGACGGCAAGCGTTCATGAGCTGCCGTTCGCAGAGTTCACCGAGAGCTACGAGCGCGAGCTGCAGCGCATGCACTCGACCCACGCACCGCCGCTACTCAGCAGCTCCCAGTTGGATGCTGAGAGCAGCGCCGGACCTTCGGTCGCCGCAGCAGACAAGACGAAGATGCTGTCGAGGAGCTCGTCCGTGTTCTGCTTCGCTCCGCAGGACTCGCTCCTGTGGACGCTGCGGGTGCGGAGTCTCCGCGTGTTGACCATCGGTAGGCTCGCGCAGCACTCACCTGCTCTCGACTCGCATGCGCTCGCAGGCGAGAGACTCCCCGCGCCTCTGGCAGCAGCCGCGCGTGGAGATCCTCTCGGACGCGAACTGCGCGCATGTGTTGCGAGCGATGGCCGAGGCGGATACGCACGCGGCGGTGGCGTTCGAGTCGGGGAGCGCGACCCCGCAAGGTCGCGTATACACCGGGTGCTTGGCGACGGGCGACTTCCTCCGGTGAGACCGACGCTGGCGTCCGTCGACGAGAGTGAACTGACGTCCCTCACTCTCTCTCGCTCGCGACGCAGCTTCTTCCTGCACTTCCTGCCGCCCGAGCCCACGAGCTTCCACATCGAGCGCGCCATGCGCAAGTTCGGAGGCTCCTCGCTGCGGGACGTGCTGCGCTTCTGCGAGCGCTCGCACGGCTTCCAGTGCGTCCGCGAGGACGAGTCGCTCTTCAACGTGCTCCTGCGCTTCGCATGCGGCGCCGCGAGCGTCGCGGTGGTCGCGGACGCGCCGGAGCACGCGAGCTGCTTGCTGCTCGGGACGCTCTCGGTGCAGAGCGTGCTCGAGTGGGTCGAGGAGGACCTCACACTCTTCAGTGCGTGTCGCCGCCCTCCCCACCCGACGAGCGACTTCAGACGAACGACTGCGCTGACCGCTCGCGTGTTGCGCAGACGGAAGGGAGCGTCACGCGCTGCGAGCGTTCCCGTCGCTCTTCGCTGCGCCGGCGAGCGTGAACGCGTCGCAGGTGTCCGTGTGCGAGGGGTTCGCAGCGATGAGCGACCGCAAGCTCGCGGGAATGGCGGTGGCGCTCAAAGACGGCGCGTGCAAGCTGCTGAGGTGCGTGCGAGTGCGGCCGGAGCCCACGACGGAGAAGCTGCGCGTGCTCACGAGTCCGCGCGAGTTCGTGTGACCAGCCGCGAGGACTTCCGCGACTTCTTCACGCGCTCGTACGACGTCTGGACGAACGTCGGTCCAGCAGGGGCGGCGAGCGCGTCCCCGCTGCTCTGCATGCTGAGCGAGATCGCCGAGTCGCTCCGGGACCTGCCGACCACCTCCACCGAGAACTCCGTGGCGAGCGCGGTCTGCGAGATGGTGGACGCGAACGTGTCGCGGCTGTACCTCCGCGCAGAAGACGTGAGCGCCGGAGCGACAGCAGCAGGCGTCGTGCGCGCCACGGACGTTCTCATGCTGCTGCTGAAGGAACAGCAGCGGGTGGCGTCAGCGGCAGCAGCGAGCGCGCGAGGCGGCAAGTGACGAGGCGATCTGCATCTCCATCCCAGTCGCTGTCGCTGCTCTCTATTGCCGTGTGTGTCGGAAGGAGGCGCTCCTTCGCTCGAGCGCTGCTCGATGCTGTCGCTGCTACTGCACCTGGACGACGAAGTTGTGTCGCCGGCCGGAGCGCAGCAGCAGCAGCTTCCCGTCCAGCAGCATGTCCGCGGTCACCAGCACCTCCGCCTCGACCTTCTCGTTGTTCACGTACAAGCCGCCGCCTTTGATCAGGCGCCGGCACTCGGCTGCAGGTCGCGCGCACAGGCAGCAGCGTGTCGGTCAGCCACGCAAGCAGCCGCCACGGACGCGACGCGCTCGCACCTTTCGACTTGGCTGCTCCGACGCGCACGCACAGATCCACGAGCTGGCGGTCGACGACGTCGGCGCGCGCGACCGGGAAGACCGGCGCGTCACCCGCCATACTCAGCACCTGGTCGGCCGTCAGCGGCTGCCCCGTGGACTTGCCGAAGAGCACGCTCGTGGCCGCGAGCGCCGACTGGAGCCCCTCGGCGCCGTGGATCGTCGTCGTGATGGTCTCCGCGAGCACTTTCTGCGCCTCGCGCTTCTCCGGCGCCTTGTCGTGCTCGTGCACGAGGTCGCGGATGTCGTCGACGTCCAGGAACGTGAAGCTCTTGAGGAGCTGCTCGACGTCGCGGTCGTCCGCGCGCAGGAAGTACTGGTAGAAGTCGAACTGTCGGCGAGCAGCACGCAGACACGTCAGGTAACGAGGCGATCCGGAGCGGCCGCCGCGTGCTCATCCAGCAGCGTACCACCGACGTCTTCTGCGCGTCGAGCCAGACGGCGTTGCCGGCTGACTTGCCGTACTTCTCGCCCGACGCCGTCGTCAGCAGCGGCAGCGTGACGCCGAAGACTTCCTACGGGAGAGGAGGAGGGGTCCGTTCGTCATTGCACGTTAATGTAGCAGCCGCCGTTCGTCACGCGCACCTTCCCCGTGCTCTTGCGCACCAGCTCGCAGCCGGACGCGATGTTCCCCCACTGGTCGCTCCCGCCGATCTGCGCGACGCAGTTGCGGGTCTGGAACAGGTGCAGGAAGTCGTACGCCTGCGCGCACGAGTGAGGAGGAACGACGCACTTGCGTGAGACGAGGCCGCTTGCTTGTCAGCAGCCAGCAGCTAGCAGTCAGCAGCCAGCAGCGCACCTGGAAGAGCTGGTACGAGAACTCGAGGAAGCTGATCCCCTGCTCCGAGTCCATGCGCTTCTTCACGCTGTCGCGCGTCAGCATCGCGTTCACGCGGAAGTGCCTGGCGCGCGTTCCGAGAGCCGGCGCGTCAGCACCAAGCAGCCCTCTCTCTCTCTCGCACACACCCATCCACAAGGCAGCCGGCGGCGCCGCACCGGCCGATGTCGCGCATCCAGTCGACCGCCGACATCTTCGCGTGCCACTCGGCGTTGTTGACGACCAGCGCGCCGGTGCGCGGGCAGTCGAAGTCGAGCACGGGCGAGAGCCCCGCCACGAGCTGGCTCGCGTTGCGCGCCACCACGTCGTCCGTGAGCAGCACGCGCTCCTCCGACTTGCCGCTCGGGTCGCCGATCATGCCCGTGGCGCCGCCCACCTGCGCGCGCACCCGAGCCACTGAGCGCGACGCGTCCTGTACGCACACTGGTTGGTCTCGTGTCCATGAACGCACCAGCAGGATCGGACGCAGGCCCGCGCGCTGGAAGTGGCGCAGCGCGATGCCCTGCAGCAGGTTGCCCAGGTGCAGCGAGTCGGCGGTCGGGTCGAAGCCGCAGTAGACGCCCGCCGGCGGCGACGACGACGACGACGCTGCCGCTCCTGCGCCTTGCAGCAGCGCGTCGAGCGCCGCGCCCGCGTTCTGGTGCGTCGTGGCTGCCAGCATCCCGCGCGCTCGCAGCGCTGCCAGCGCCGCGCTCATCTTGTCCGCCTTGATGTGCGGATGTGGTGAGCCGCGATGTGTGGCTGGCAGTTGATTTGGCTACCAGGTAGACAAGAATGTATTCTCTTGAAATCTGTATGGGAATGGGAATGGGGAACCGCCTCACAGCAGACGCCGGACCTCGAGCGTGCGCTTGAGGAACGCGAGCTGCCAGACCGAGAGCGCGAGCAACACGGCCGCCTCGAGGCACGTCCACCACATGATGCGGCTGTGCGTGTTCGTGATCACTGGAGGAGGAGAAGAAACAGCAGCACAAGAGGCGTCAGTACGTCGCTCTCTCTTCCTCGCACGAGAGCCGACGGCACCTTGGAGATGGTACTGCTTGATCGCCTTCATGTACTCTTGCGTGTCCTTGACAGTGTCGAGGTTCACCGAGAGGTCGTACACGAGGTCCTCGAGCTCCTGCACTTGCTCTGGCAGCCACACACACAGCAGCAGTAGTGATAGCAACGTTACACGTCAGCGCGCGTCACCATAACACCATCACGAGACGCAGCAGCCCACGCACTGATCTTGGCCGCGTCCGCGTTCGAAAGCACTTCGTGGCTCGGGTCGTCGGCGTGGAAGGAGAAGCCGACGATGACGTCGCCCACGGCGTCGACCTCGTTGTGGAAGCAGACGGTGTGGAGCCCGGCGCCGTCGCCCACGGGTGCCGCGTACCGGCCCGCCGGCCCCGTCTGCTCGAAGAGCGTGCCGCCCTTGGCGTCCGTGAGCTGCGCGCGCAGCTCGCCCGCCACGCCGCGCAGCGCCTCGTAGTTGAGCGACACACCGTGCTTGAAGCTCGACGCGTCCACGGAGAAGCACTCGGCGCCGGCCTTCGGCACCGTCACGTGCAGCGCGTCCGCGGGGGCGAGAAGCTCTGCGGTCAGCGCCAGCGCGACAACCAGCAGCAGCAGCGACGACGACCGCCTTACGGGCGAGAGCGAGAGCGCGGGCATCGTGCCTTGAGCTCCGTTCGGATCGGGGGTGAAATGAGTGAAAAATCGCTCAAATGGCAATGTTTCAAACTAGAAAGTTTACACTAACCTGACTCACCGCTTTCTAATGAACAAAATACCAACACTTGCATTTTGCCACATCGTTCGACGTCAGCTGGAGCGATGCAGGAGGTGCGCCGGCAGCTCGACCAGCTCTTCGCGGCGCACGCGGCGGTCGCGATCCTCTCGGGCGCCTTCTGCTTCTTCACGCCGCACTCGCTGCTCTCGCCGATCCTCGGCGACGCCAACAACACGCACTTTGCGCACGAGTTCGTGCGGCTCTACGGTGCGATCCTGCCTGGCACACGGTCATCGCGTGAAGGGATCTTTGCTCCTACTCACTCTTGCTTGTATACACACACAGGCGCGCTCACGCTCGCGCAGGGCTGGCTCGTGTGGCGCACGCGCCTCGTGAGCGACGCGCTCGTGCGCCGCACGTTCTGCCAGGCGTACTGCATCTGCTTCTCGCTGCAGGCGCTCGCGCTGCTGCGCGCGCAGCTGGCGGCGCCCGAGAGCCACTCGGCGCTCCACTGGCTCAACCTGCTGCTGCTCGGCGGCCTGGGCGCCGCCTACGGCTACTTCCTGCTCTTCAAGACCATCAAGGCGTTCGAGCTGCCGGGCGGCGGCGTCGGCGGCAAGGGGAGCCTCTAGTCTCCGAAGCCTCGTCTCGAAGCGAGCGACCGCATGGCACACCTTTCAACGTAGCGCTTCCTTCTTACCATTCGCTAGACCAGGATCGGCTCCCCGGGCTCCGAGTCCCCGCTCGCGTCGTCTCCTTGCGCGTCCTGCGAAGCTGCCGTGGGTGCGATGGGGGCAGGTGGCGCCGATGCTGGAGCTATAGGAGCCGCTGGAGCTGCTGGAGCTGCTGCAGCGGACGGCTGCACGAGCACAGGGGCGATCTTGCGCTTCTTGCGCACCTGCAGCGTGTTGACGCCTGCGGTTGCGGTGGCAGCTGGCGGCGGCGTGCTGCTCGGAGCAGTGACAGTGGCGGCTGCGTCGCTGGCCGCCGCCTTGGCGTCCGCCTTCTTCCGCACCGCAGGTGCCGCCACCTTGAGCTTCTTCTTCGCCCCGGATGCCGCCTTCCCCGCGCCGCCGTTCGCGTCCGCGTCGCCGGCCGCCTTGTGCTTCTTGCGCGCGAGCTTGGGCGTCGCGAACATGGCGCGCATCTTCTGCTGGTTCGTCTCGAGATGCGCTGGCGTCGACACGCGGGTGCGAATGCGTGAGACTGCCTGCTCATCATCGCGAGTCGCACATATACACACAGACACACACACACCTGCTCGCGAGACTGGAGCCCCGAAGAAGCCGTCCTGGAACTTGATGAACGAGAGGTAGCCGTCCATGGACGAGATGCTCAGCAGCTGCCCGTCGCTGGACCAACTCGCGTCCGTCAGGTCGGCGTAGTGCAGATCCTTGAGTGTGCAGATCGGGTGCAAGTGCTGAGGGAGGCGCGAAGGGAGAGAGAGAGTGAGGCCGACCGAGACTCCCACCACACGCAGACGCCCAGCAAGCCACTCGACGCGCACCTGAGTGTCGTAGATCACGACCGAGTTGAGCGTGATGACCGCGAAGATCGAGCGGTGCGGCGTCTGGAAGAAGTTCGGCGTGGCGCTGCCGTCGCCGCCGCGCCGCAGCTCGTACAGCAGCGGACTGCAGCGCACGCCGAGCGACGCCTTCTCCTGTCCGGGCAGGTGCAGCGTCGGCTCGTTCAGGTTGCCGCGCGCGAACGCGTACACCGTGTTGACCGCCGACGCCGCCTCCGTGGCGCGGAAGGTGCCGGTCGGCGCGAGCAGGTAGTTCCCGTCGGGCGTCCACGTGAGCCGGCGAGCGAACGCAGGGCACGTGTCGTCGAGGAACAGGCGGTGCTTTGGCGCCGTCACCGCAGACACAGCGCTCGGCGTCTTGAGGTCGGTCTGCTTCGCCTCGGCCGCTGGCTCTGGCGACGGCTGCGCTTGTGCTAGCGGCGGCGAGTCGTCTGGCGGCTGCCTGGCCGCGGCGCTCGAGGGGAACTCGCGCGTCTTGAGGGTCTGGACGCTTACGCACTTCTTCGGGACCTTCTTGGTGCTCAGGCGGCTCACGGGGTCGAAGCCGTTGAGCGCGTAGACGCGGCACGAGCGGTCGTTGCCCTCGGTCGCGAGGAACTCGTTAAGCGGGTCCCACGCCACGCCCTGCACGTACTGCGTGTGGTCCTTCCGGCGCTCCTCCACCTCGCCCTTCTCGGCGCTCCAGATCACGCACGAGTTGTCCACGGACGTGGAGCACAGGAACGCCGAGTCCGGCGACCACGCGAGGTCCGTGACGTCGCCCTTGTGGCCGCACGCGAGCAGCGTGCGCGCCACGTCGCTGAAGGACTCGATCTTGTCCCACGCCCAGTCCGCCGCCGCGCTCTTGGGGCGCGTCCAGAGGATAACCGTCGAGTCGTCGCTCGCGGACGCGAGGAACTCGCCGTTCGGCGAGAAGCGCACGCAGTTGACGCTGCGGTCGTGGCCCGAGAGCGAGAAGACGAACTCGAGCCCCGAGTGGTCGCGCAGGTCGCCGCGCACGCGCCAGAGTTTGATCTCCTTGTCGGCGCCGCCGGTCGCGAGCACCGTGGGGCGATGCGTCGGGCTCTTAGTATCAGCAGCGTCGCTGTCGGTAGCAGCAGCAGCAGCGGGCAGGAAGTCGATCGAGAGCACGGCCTCGTTCAGCCCCGTCGGACCGCAGTGCCAGCGGATCTCGGGCGTCAGCGCCGTCAGCGGTTCGGGTGGCGCGTCAGCAGCGACTCCGTCTGAGGAAACGAAGGCGCTGGTCGCGGCCACGTCCACCGCCGTCGCCAGCGCCGCCGCGGGCTCCGTCGCGACACTGCTCGCCATACTTTTGTGGCTTTCACGCCAAAAACGAGGCGCGCCACACAGTGAAAGCTCGATAAAGTGCGGTCGGAGGCGAAGGATGTGCTCGCGCCACCATCGCAGCGATCTCAACGGCTCACAGAATGTGGCACTAGCCAATCGATGTCAGCTGAGCAGTCGTCCTCTCATCCTTTTTTTTGGCGTAAGCGCCGCACACACGCGTGAACTTGAGCGGCGCACACCCGCCATCAGCAGCTCCACGCCACGCCCGCCACTTGCTTCGCCCACTTTCGCTCTCGCAGCCACCATGGCCGACTTGACGCAGCTCTTCACTGCGCAATTCCGCGCGTCGAAAACGAACCCTGTGTCGGCGTTCGACCCCTCGGGCTTCGTGCTCGTCGTGTCCGTGCTGCTGCTGCTCGTGGGCGTCGTCGTCGGCTCCGCGCGCTGGCTGCTGCTCTCCAAGGACGGCCGCGAGCTGCGCGAGCAGGTCGAGAAGAAGGTGCTCGAGGTGCAAGAGTTCGTGGACGACCAGGTCGAGGAGCACCTCGAGCTCGTCAGGCAGCATGCCGGTCGCCAGGGCTTCATCGCCGAGATGCTCAGCTTCGCCTACCTCTCGCGCCTGGCATTCGCGGTGCTCGCGATGCTCGTCACCTCGTATCTTAACGCGCTTGCGGCGGTGGTCGCCGGGTGCGTGAGAGTTGCTGCTGTCTGCTGTCTGTTGCAGCGTGTATCATCGACTCACGGACTCTTCGCTTGCGTGTGTGTGTGTGTCGACCGCGACCGCCGTGCTGCTCATGCAGGTGGCGCACTCCGGACGTCATCATCCTGGACCTCAACAAGCAGGACTCGGGCGAGAAGACGCTCCCGGACCTCGGTCACGACGCCTTCAAGTACGTCGCGACGCGGATCTTCGGCCGCTTCGTCATCACGTGGTTCCGCCTGCCGGACCAGTTCCTCGGCGCGGTCGCCGCCATCGTCGTGCTGCTGCTCGTGTTCCACCCTCGGGTGCGTGCCTGGTGCTCGTGGTGACTTGTGCTAGTGAGCTCGTCCACTTGGTCGACACCGTGTCGGGGATTGACCTGACCTGTTCACTCGTGTGGATGCCTCCGACAGCGCCTGCTGATCCTGCGCCGCATCTGCTCCGTCTTCGCGTGCATCAACCTCATGCGCGCCATGTGCGTGGCCGCCACGTCGCTGCCGGACGCGAGCCCCATGTGCATCGCGCAGTTCACGTCCGAGGACGGGCGCTACAAGGCGCTGCCGATCTTCCCAAAGTGCGGCCGCTGTGTGGATGGAGGAGGCACGCGCCTGGCGCCTCGCTCACCTTGCTCTCGTGCGTCTCATGCGTCTCCAGGGCGTTCGCGCGCGCACTCAAGGTGCTGCTGCGGCCGTCGGAGCACATCACGTGCGGCGACATGGTCTTCAGCGGCCACACGGTCTTCTTCATGCTCTGCGCCATGACCGTCAAATGGGTGCGCGCTGTGCGGTTGGGCGGCGGACTGCGGTCGCCGCTGCCCTGCTCTGATCGCCTCCTCCTTGTGTGCATGTGCGCAGTACTGCGTCAAGGCGGAGCTCAACACGCCGTTCACGCGGCGCTACCCGTTTATGCTCTGGACGGTGCGCTACACGGTGTACGCGGGCGTGGCGCTCGGCATCTTCATGATCGTCGGCACGCGGCTGCACTACACGCTCGACGTGCTCGTGGCGATCTACGTGACGACGCAGGTGTGGTTCATGTACCACTGGCTGCTGGCGAACCCGCGCCCGGGCTTTGGCGTGCTCCAGTGGCTCGAGCACGACGATGTGCGCTTCATCGACTCGGACGCGTACCGCCAGGCGCGGCGCTCGTTCCGGCTGCAGAAGACCACGATCGCCGTCGCTGCGGTCGTGAAGAAGACCGAGTAGCAAGAGCAGATCGCCTCCAGAGCAGCAGCTTTCAGACTTGGAGGTCTCGGTTGCACTCATCCTCAACAGCCTTGCGCACGCTTGGCGATCTCGTGTCTTGTTGGCGAAGCCTCGTGCTCTTGTGCGTCAGAGCGAGTTGGGCGATGATGACAAGAGCCAGGAGCTCCATCCGAGACGGTGGCAGCAGTCTGGATGACCAACCTCCTGTTGTATTGGGGTGAAGTGAACAAGATCGGGGTCTCTCTCTCATCGACACAAGGGGTGGTGGATACCATCTCGCACATGCATGTCGTCGATGTCAACAGCAAATTGAGAGCGACCTCGACGTCCATAAGATTGAGAGCGATGTCTACAGCAGATTGAGAGCGACCTCCTCTACTCTACTCGACATACTAGTACATAAGATCACCTGAAGCTGAACTGACGCGTAGTCTGTGGCGGAGCATGTGCCGCTCCTCAAATTTTCACATTTTCGCTCGAAGAACCGGCCTCTAATCGCTCCCATCAGAGCTGCTCGCGGCGTGCGCGCACCCCAAGCACCAGAGCACCAGAGCACCAGAGCACCACCACCAGCACAGACAGCAGCATGGAGAGCTGGAGGGACTACTTCACGTCCCACTTCTACGCGCTCAAGATGCGGCCCGTGTCGGCGTTCGACCCGTCGGGCTTCATGATCGTGCTCTCGGCGCTGCTGCTGCTCTTCGGCGTGACGCTCGCGAGCGCGCGGTCGCTGGCGCTCGCGAGCCACGGGCGCCTGCTACGCCGCCGCGTGGAGAAGAACCTGCAGGACATGTCGGACTACGTGAGCGACCAGCGCAAGCAGGTGGAGGAGAACCTGCAGTACGTCAAGGGCCGCGCGCTCGCGCACTCCGGACGCCAGGGCTTCATCGCCGAGATGCTCAGCTACGCCTACCTCTCGCGCTTCGCCTTCTCGCTCACGATCTTCGCCATCGCCTCGTACCTGAACGCGCTCGCCGCGGTGATCGCTGGGTGCGTACGTCGCGTCGGCAGGTGGACTGGGGGCAGCCTGCCAACTTGGCTTCGCGTAGACTCTCTCAGTGGACTCACAGCTGTGCATGTGCGTGTCTGCTGCGCTCCAGCTGGCGGACGCCGAACGTCGTCATCCTCGACTTTCACAAGCAGGACACGGGCGAGAAGACGCTGCCGGACCTCGGCCACGACCTCTTCAAGTACGTCATGACCAAGATCTACGGCCAGACGACGTACATCGAGTGGTTCGACCTGCCGGACGAGTTCCTCGCGGCCGTCGGCACGTGCGTCGGCATCCTGCTCATCGTGCACCCCCGGGTGCGTTCTCGTGGACGCGAACACGCGGGTCGCTGGCCTCGTACTCACGCGCTCGTCCTCGTGCTCGTGCTCGCCAGCGCCTGCTCATCCTGCGCCGCTTCTGCGCGATCTTCGCGTGCATCAACATGATGCGCGCGTTCTGCGTGGCCGTGACGTCGCTGCCGGACGCGAGTCCGAACTGCATCTCCCAGTTCGACTCGGAGCGCCGCGGCCTCTACAAGTCGCTGCCGATCTTCCCAAAGTGCGTCGTGCGTGTGTGTGTATGTGGACACCCACGGCAGCTTGAGCAGTTGGCTGACTGCCTGCTGGACGCTGTTGCTGCTCTATCTCTCTCTCTCGCATCTCTCGCCTCCGCGCGCAGAGCGTTCGACCGCGCCTGGAAGGTGCTCGTGCGGCCGTCGCAGCACATCACGTGCGGCGACATGGTCTTCAGCGGCCACACGGTCTTCTTCATGCTCTGCGCCATGACGGTCAAGACGGTGCGTCCATAGCGTTCATGTCGGGAACGAGCGAGTGAGCGAGCGACTGACGCGCGCTCTGCACAGTACTGCGTCAAGTCGGAGCTCAACACGCCGTTCACGCGGCGGTTCCCGTTCGTGCTCTGGATGGTGCGCTACTACGTGTACGCGGGCGTGGCGTTCGGCGTCTTCGCGATCGTCGGCACGCGGCTGCACTACACGCTGGACGTGCTCATCGCCGTGTACATCACGGCGCAAGTGTGGGCCACGTATCACTGGCTGTGCGCGCACCCGAAGAGCAGCTTCCGCGTGCTCAACTGGCTCGAGCACGAGGAGGTGCACTTCATCGACCTCGACGCGTACCGGAAGGCGCGGCGGTCGTTCAACCAGACGACGTCCGAATCCGAGTCGTTCGGCGCCGACAAGGACGACTGAGAGCGTGAGAGAGACGCCTGCCGCTCGCCCGATAGAAGTAGAGAGCGCGGCGAGGCGATGCATAGACACTCACACACCCAACAGCACTAGCGCTTCTTCTTGGACTCGGGTGCCGCCGCCGCCGCCGCCGCCTGCCGCACCTTCGCCTCGAGCTGCTCCTTGATCGCCGGCCACTCGCTGTTGATCGCGGCGAAGACGACCGAGTCGCGGTTGCAGTCCTTGACGACCATGTGCTTGCGCAGGACGCCCTCGAACGCGAACCCGAGCGCGTGCGCCGCCCGCCGCGCGCGCACGTTGTGGCCATCGCAGCGCCACTCGACGCGCCGGTACCCGACGCCCTCGAAGAGGTGCGTGAGCAGCAGCAGCACGCTCTCAGCGACCGCGCCGCTGCCCTGGAACGCCGGCGCGAGCCACAACGAGTCGATCTGCACGCGCAGGTCGCGCGGCGCGTGGTCGCTCAGCGTCAGCATGCCGATCGGCTCGTCCGCGCGCGTGGTCTGCACGCCACCAGTGCATCAGTGGATCAGTGGATCAGGCTGTGGGGGAGCACGACGCCTGCTGGCAGCGCACCAGCACGTAGTGGCGCGCGTCCGGCGGCTGGTGGTCGCAGTGGAACGCCTCGAAGGCGCGCGCGGACCCGAATGGCCCGTGCGCGAGGTGTCGCCAGATCATCTCGTCCGCGTCGAACTGGAGGTCCCGGTACACGCCGCCTCTGCCGCCACGTAGCCATCGTCAGCAGCCGAATGCGAGCGTCTCGTGTCACGTCGACACGCGCGTGTGCTGGCGCCAAGTACGCACTGCGGTGCGCCGCTCGAGATGCGGAAGAGCGCGGCGGCGTCGCTGGCGCCTGCGAAGTCGCGCACGACTACTCGGTCGCCCACGAGTGGCGCAGGCAGCGGCGCCGGCCGCAGCGGCAGCGCGCGCGCAGTCGCCAGCAGCGCGTCGTAGATCAGCGGTTTGAGCTCGTCCGGGTGCGCCGGCAGCCCCGCCGCCTCGCCGCGCATGCGATCGAAGGAGCCGCCGCGCTGCAGCAGGAAGAACACGGCGACGATCGTGGCCACGAACACGCTCGCGCCCGCCGCGATGCCCGCGAGCACAGCCGGCGCCAGCATCGTCGTCTTTGTCGACAAGGAGATACGAAATGCGAGTTTGGTGCATATTACGAGTCATGGCCGCATACTAAACGCAAGTCATCGGCACTTTGACAAGCGACGCGAAGAGCGCAAGAGCGATGAACGGCGTCGGGGCGCCGGCGCAGAACAAGCGACCGCCGGAGAAGGGCTCGTTCCCGCTCGACCACTACGGCGAGTGCAAGCCGCTCATGAAGGTGCAGAAGGGCGGTGGCCGTGCTGCAGTCGTTCTGGCCCCACACTCACCATCGAGCTGCTCTCTCTCTCTCTCTCGCTTGCCAGGACTTCCTCGCGTGCATGCGCGAGCACCGCGGCAGCCACATCGACTGCAAGCACCTCTCCAAGTCGTATCTGCAGTGCCGCATGGACAAGTGCGTAAGCAGCAGCCGCCTCTCAGCTGCAGTCAGTCTACGCGGCTGCTGACGTGTGGACGCGAACGCGAACGCGCACAGGGGACTCATGCAGGAGGAGGAGCTCGACAGCCTCGGCTTCCACGCCGAAGGCATGCGCAAGATCCGCAACGAGTCAGTCGAGGGCCGGAAAGAAGGTGCGTCGAGTGCCAACGAGCGTAGCGCGCGCGTCTGTAGGAGACCGACGGAACGTGCGCTCCCATCAGGCGAGGGCTTCGTCGCCGGACTCGGTATCAAGACGCCGAGGTACAAAGACAAGTGAGCCAGGACCACTGGCGTCCGCACCAACTGCAAAACGCCGCATACACTCTACGAGGACGGACGGCGCAGCCGGCTGCCAGTCTCGAGCTCCAGGATGCGCATCTTGAGCCGCCCGATCTCGCTCGCGGCGTCGCGCGCGTTCGTCGCCAGCTGCTCCTCTAGCACGCGGACGCGCACGCTCAGCAGCGCGTCGCTGCAGCCGCCAGACGCACTCGCTGGCGCGAGAGAGCTCGTCGCGTGCTGCTGGGCGTGACTCGGACTGGCTGCTGCGGCGGCGGCGGCGCTCTTCGCAGCGAGTTCGCCTGCAGACTCGAGACTCACGGCAGCTTCGAACTGCTGGATCACCTTCTCCTGCAACCGCACAGCTCTCTGCGCCAGCAGAACAGTGAGACGAGGCTGAGCGTCTGTCGATCCGCACATGCGTTGCAGCGCAGAACACAGCGGACGCACCTTCAGCTCCGCAACCTGCTGCTTCTCGCGCTGTAGGCGCTGCACTTGCGCCGCCTGCACCATGTGCGCCTGCTCCAGCTCAGCGTAGCGCGTCTCCAAGTCGCGAGTGAGCGCCAGCGAACGCTGCGTTGCCTCCAGCTGCGCCTTGGTGTCCTGGTGCTCGCGCTCCAGCTCCTTGTACCTCGCGAGCACGAGCGTGAGCTGCTGGTGCAGCTTGCTGTCCATCGCTCCGCTGTACGACGCCGACAGAGGCGCGGGCGCGGCCATGAGCTGTTCCATCTGCTGCTGCTCGCGCGCCGCGGCCTTCGCTAGCGCGGTCTTCGCTTCCTCGAGGCGCTGGTCCTTCGCTCGCACTTCGCGCTGCAGCAGAGGAGCGTGTGAGGTTCCTCCCGGCGCAGATGCCATCGTCGACCAGCAGCGCGACGAACCCGCAGCGCCACGAGCTCCTTCCCGCATGTCTGCACGGCCTTGAGGCGCTCGTCCACCTCCACTTGCAACTACAGACACAACGAAGTTGAGTCGATGCATCCGTCGCCATCGATACACACACACGAGTTCGTAGCGTACCCGTTCGATCTGCTGGCGCTGCGCTGCCGCCTCGGCTTGGAGGTGCGAGATCTGGGAGACCAAGAGCGCGTTCACCTCGACGTTCTGGACAGCGCCGCCCGGTGGTGCGTCCTGCGTCGCCACTGCCACCTTCGGACGCGGCGGAGACGACGACGCGGACAGGAAGATCGCCAGAACGCTGCTGAGTCCGCCTTCGTCGCAGAACGAGGACACCGGGTACCGGTTGAGTCCTCGCAGCAGCGCTCCCATCCACCCGAGCGTCAGCATCGCCGTGTTCTTGCGGATGTTGCGGTTCGAGCTCACGACGCGTCTCGCGGGGGTGTCGCGCACGAACGCTGTCCACGACTCGGGGCTCCACCAGCGCACAGTCGCGTGCAGGTGCCCGAGGAGAGTTGGAGGCGCGCCGGTCGTCGAGTGCACCGAGTAGATCGGCACCGGCGGGGCGAGTGCGTGGCGATCTCCGTTGCTGAGCAGCGAGTCGCTTGCGGCTGCAACTGACTGACAGATCGTGTGCAGCGCCGAGAATTTCCCAGCGCCGACGCGAGCCGACCGCTGCGGGTTGCGAGTGTCGAAGAGAGCGACCTCGAACCCTTGCGCACCGCTGTCGATGGCGCTACCGTCGCCACCGACGCCTCGAGAGAGCTCGAACACGAGAGGGTAGTGCCACCAGAAGCTATCGAAGGTGGCAGGCGCGACGATCCCAGGAGTCTCCCGGCTGCTGAGCTTGTCCGGAGTCGCAGAAGGCGTGACAGCGGTGTCGATGTCCTTTGCTAAGAGATCGAGGTCGCTCTCATGCCCGACCACGGCAAAGAGGTCGGAGAGTAGCTCTTGCTCGAAAGCACTCGTTGACGACGGTGGAGCGAGTGCGAGCGCGAGCGACCGCAGGGGCAGCTGACACTGCGTCGTGTCGCGCACTCCATCGCCGGCGCCGCTGGTTACCTCGGCGGCTGCTGCTGCTGCTGGAACGAAGCGCTCAACAAGCACCTCGACTCGATCCGTTGCGTTCATCGACGCCAGCGGTTCGCTGGACGAACCCTCGAAGCAGTCGCGAGTCGTCTCGCGCAGAGAGAGGAAGATCCGCGCTGGTGCCGGTGTTCCTGGTGCCTGCGGCGCAGTCGGAGCAAACTGCAGCGCGAGTCGGACTTGGCCGCGGTCGCAGTTGAGAGGCAGCAGCGGGACGATCGCTGTAGCGAGCAGGAAGTCCTCCTGCTGGCTCGGTCCTCGCTGCACGAGCTCCACTTTGAGTGCGAGCGCGCCGTGTTGCATATGGCGCGGATGGAGATGACGTCCCGCTGGACCCAACTCGCGCCACTCGAACGGGAGCGAGAGAGTGAGCAGCTCGTTCCACGCCGGCGCACTGCAGCTCTCGACCACGCGTGTGGCGGCGAATGGCGAGTAGCGCGGCTCGTAGAGCACCTCGGTCTCCGACGTCCCGATAGCTTCGTCGCTCTCGTCCTCTTCGCGGCGCAGTCTGCTGGTGTTGGCGATGGTGACGCACTCGACGCGACTCGAGCCTGCTGGCGCGAACGCGCCGACGCTCACGACCACGAACGAGCTCACGCTCGAATGTGGCAGTCTGTCGTCACTGACGCATCCATCGGTGTCGTTGCTGTCGCAACGCTGCTGCCGACTCAACGTTGGCGCCAGCAGCGTGTCGAGCCCCTCGCCGTAGTGCACGAGCACAGCCAGAAGGCTGCTGCTGCGAGCCGCAGACGCCGTGAATGGACTGGAGAGCCGAGGGACGAGCGAGCGTGATCGTCACGTGAGACTTGGCGAGATGGCTACACCTACAGTATCCGTTCTGGCTGCACGTACCGTGTGCCATCGGCTCCTCCTCCTCCTCTGTAGCTGTTGCTGCTGCCGCGCGCGGGCGAGTCACATGGCGGCGGCGCGCGCGGCGGCGGCGGCGAGGACATGCATGCCGCAAGAGTGCCGAGAGCTCGGAAGATCGCACGATGCGCGAACAGTCACGACCTCGACTGGTCACGCCGCTGCTGCGTGCACCGAGCTTCAGTCCACTTCGCTACATCGTTGACTCCGATGTCGCACTCGTACGACGCGGTCGGCGTGTCCGTGCTCGCGAGCCCCGTGACGTCGCCGCGCGCGCACGACGCAGAGAGCGAGTTCTACTACACGCTCGCGTTCCCCAACACGCGCGCGCTCCAAGCCCAGATGCGCTCGGCCGACGAGCCCGAGCGCGTGAGCTACGAGCATGCGGTGACGCTGTTGCGCGCCGTCACGGCCGGCGGCAAAGAGCGCGAGCGGCGCGTGGTGGACGAGTTCCGGCGCGCGTGGGAGCGCAAGTTCCGCTGCACGCGGCCGACGCCACAGGACACGGTGGCTCTCGTCTACTTCCAGGAGTTGATGCGCGAAGTGGTCGTCCAGCGCTTCGACGCGATCCCGGGACTCGTCTTCGCGACGCACGTGTCGGCAGACGAGCAGCAGCTGCTGCTCAGCTTGCGGCCAAGCAGGATGTTGCTCGCCGCTACCGCCGACACGCTGCGGCTGCGCGTGCCGGTTGTGCCTGAACTGGACCCGGGCGAGAGCTACTGGGCTGCAGATCCGAGTCGCTGCCAGCGCGAGCGCGAGGTGCTCGACAAGATTGAGGCGCAGGAGGAGCTCTACCGCATGTTCCTCGCTGGCAAACTGCCTGCGGACGAGGCACAGCTCTTCGAGGGCGAGAGCGCGGCGATGTGGTCGCGCCGTCTACGCGCGCTCAAGCGCTTCTCGGACCCGGAGGTCGCGAGGCACCTCCCCACACCGCCGCCGGTGTCCAGCGTGCCGTTCAAGAACCACTTGGCGCTGCAGTTCCTCTACCGACAGATCGACAGCGCCACGGTGTTCAGCACCGGCGGAGCAAGCGGTGGCTCGCCGTTCCGCGTCGTCGACAAGATCCGACTCACGAAGGCGATCGTGGACGCCGAGTTCGACTGCGACGCGCTCGTGGCGCAGGGCGTGCTAGCGCACCACTTCTGCACGCACACGCACCACACAGACGCCGTGGACACGTCGGTGGACGTGCTGCGCTTCCAGTGGGGGTCGCTGCTCAGTCCCTGGCGCCTCTACCGGCAGCGGCTCGTACACCTGCTCCAGCTGCTGCACTTCCAGCCGCTTGTGCACGTACGCAACTACTTCGGCGAGGAGATCGCTCTCTGTGCGTTCGAGTCTCGCGTGTGCTCCTGGTGGCGCTGCTACCCTCGCGCTAACGCACTGCTTGCTCCGTGGCAGACTTCGCGTACACGTCGTTCTACGCGCAGTGGCTCCAGTATCTGTGCGCCGCGGTGCTGGTGCTCACGCTGCTCCAGTCGTGGCAGCTCGGCAGGAAACAGGAGAGCGACGCTGCGGAGCGTGTCGATGCGCTCTTCATCGTCGGCTTCTGCCTCGCCAACTGCGTTTTCGTGCAGCTGTTCGTGCGCAAGTGGGCGATGCGCGAGCGCAGGCTCGCAAGTGACTGGGGTGTGAGCGACCTCAAGAGCTCGCTGCAGACGCGGCCGCAGTTCCGCGGCGAGATGGAGCGCAGCCCGATCAACCTGCGCCTCGAGCCGCATTACCCTCCCGTCAAGCGAGCCGCCAAGCGCCTCGCGTCATGCGTCGCACTGCTGGTGCTCAGCGCCGCGATCCTCGCCGGCTACTACTCGCTGCTCGCGGCGCGCGCGTTCGAGCCGGCGCTCCGCAGCTCGCAGCTGGGGTTGCAGGGCTCGAACGTGCTGCTTGCAGTCGTGACCAAGTGCGTCGGCGTGCCGCTCGTGCACGTGAGCAAGCGCCTGAACGACTGGGAGAACTACAAGACGCAGGCGGACTACGACGTGAACCTCACGCTCAAGTGTGCGTCCCTGCCAGCGCTGCGTTGGCTGTCTGGCTTCCATGGCACCTACGAGCTCATGCGTGTGTGCGTGTGCGTGAAGTCGCGCTGCTGCAGACCGTGAACGGCTTCGGAATGCTCTGGTACATGACGTTCCTGCGACCGTTACTGAGCCGCGACGCCTGCAATGAGGCGGCACTGGGGCTCTCCTGCCGAGAGCAGGCGGCCGCGCTGTTGATCGCGATGCTAGCGCTCGACCTGGCGCTTACGGTTGCAGAGTTACGCGCGCCGCTCTACGACCTCCTGTGCTCCGGCGTGCACGAGCGCGTTCGGGGCTTCCTGCGCAAGCGTATTCGCAAAGAGGACGCTCCGAGGAGGAAGAAGACGCTTTTCGGACACCGAAACCGAAAAGCGTCCTCCAGCCATCCACTTCTAAAAAGGACTTCCCAGACCTCTCGCGCTACAATCACAGAGGACACAAACGACGGCGGTGACGACAACGAGGAGAGCGCGCTGGACGCCGAGCTCGCGCTGGAGCCGTACGAGGGTGTGATGCTCGACTACGCGCAGGTGATCGTGAACTTCGGCTTCGTGACGTGGTTCGCGGCGCTCTCGCCCGCCGCCGCCTTCGTATCGTGGGGCGTCGCCGTTCTGCAGATCCGCATCGACACGTTCAAGCTCAGCAACCTGACGCAGCGGCCGTTCCCGGCGCAGAAGAGCGGCATCGGCAGCTGGCTGCTCTACCTGCGCTTCCTCAGCCTCACAAGTATGCTGCACAACGCCGCGATCGCGTGGATGCTCTCGGTGGAGCGTCTGGCGCCGCCTGCGCAGCGCATCGCGCATCTACACGACCTGCTTGCTCACCCGGACGCGGAGGTGCTGCTCGCGAGCGAGAAACAGGCGCTCGGGATCTTCGCTGCGTTCGCGCTCGTGTGGTTCGTGGCGGGGCTGCCGGACCAGAGCGACCGCGCGACGGCGAAGCTGCTGTGGCGCACGCGTCAGCGCGAGCGCTTCCTCGAGAACAAGTTCGTGAACAACGTCGAGCGCGTCTCGGACGCGGTGCGGGACGCGCTGCCGCCTGGCCGCGTCTTCCTCAACGGCGTGCACCGGCACGTCGTCACGGGCAACAAGGCCGAGGAAGACGCCGCCGCCGAGATCTTCGACGAGCTGCGGCACCTCCAGCTGCGGGTCTTGGACGTCGAGAAGCGCATCGCCGAGCTGCGCAGTGAGAGCGCGGGTGTCGGCATGCTCTTCGTCGAGGTCGTGCGCATCAACATCCTGCCGGTCATGGACGCGCACACGAAGTCCGTCGACTCGTTCGTGCAGCTCAAGTTCCAGGCGAGGGCGGACGGCGCCGAGGACGCGCACGCAGCAAGCGCGGTGTCGTCACCGAGGGCCCGCGGCGCCAAGCCCGCGAACACGTCCGTGGCCAAAAAGAACCGGTCGCCGCAGTGGCTCGAGAAGTTCGAGTTCCCGCTCACGTCGCTGGACGACGCGCTGGAGCTGAGCGTCTGGGACTGGGAGCTGCTCGGGAAGAACCGGCGCATCGGCCGCGCCTCGCTGCTGGCCTCGGACGTCGTCGCGCGCACGTTCGCGGTGGAGTCCGAGTCGCCCCGGAGCCGAACGCGTCAGACGAGCACAGCAGCAGCAGCGGCCGCGGTCGAGAGTGGAAGCGCCGCCGCACCAGCGCGAGCCCGTGCATCGCTCATCGCGCTCGTCATGGGGAGTTTCGAGCTGCCGATCGAGATGCCCGAGGAGCTGCTGAACGCGCTGGCGGCCGCGGACCTGGTGCGCCACGGCCACCCGCGGCTGCAGCTGCGCTGCGGCGTGCAGCTCCAGGAACTCGGCGTGCTGCTCGTGCGGCGTCGGCGGCTGCGCAAGGCGATCGGCGACCTCAAGGAGCGCGAGACGCGCTTCGTACAGTGGGCAGCGAGCGGGGGAACCACATAACTTTACACTAAGGCGTCGACGCTGCTGCTGCTCACGCACCTGCTGCTGCTCGCGCTCCTCCTCCTGCTGCTGCTGCTGGTGTTGCTGGGGATGGTACACGCACTTCTGTCGCTCAAGCGGACGCACGCACTGGGACTCGACACGACGGGCGGGCGGGCGGGTGGGCCGACCCGCCTTCTTCTAACACTATCTGCTCGCCCGCGCGTCTCTAGCTGCCGCGCGACCAGGAGAACGGCGGTGAGAGCGGGTGCGGCGGCGCGTGGCGCGTCTGGTCGCGGTGCTCGAGCCGCGCGATGCTCGACACGCGCGTGCTCGCGAGCGGGAAGGCGGAGCTGCCGTCCGCGTACCCGTCGCTGATGTCGGAGCGCTTGTCGTCGTCGTTCGTCGCGAGGAAGCGCGAGAGCGTGGCGTTATGCGGCCCGGCGCCGCTTCGTCCGTCGCTTCCGTCGCGCGCGAACGCGTTCGCGGCCGCGTCGCTGAGCTTCTTCTTGGAGCGCGGCACGCGGCGCATGAGGTAGAGCATGCAGATGGTCGGGAAGATGTTGGGGATGAGCGAGTTGGTGACGTTGAACGGCGTGAAGGGCATCGTGCCGCTGAAGAAGACCGAGACGACGCGCACGACGTCCGACGTGGCGATGATCGCGACCGTGAGCAGCAGCTGCACGAGGCTCTTCTCGACACTGCCGGGGGGCACCGTGCCGCGCGCCTGCAGCAGCCGCACGCGCAGGCGCATGCCCTGGTAGAAGAGCAGCAGCCCGAACGCCAGCACGACGCACACGCCCGTGTACGTCACGACCGACCGCATCGGGCTCAGCATGAAGTCGTACTGCCCGTACACGTCGTTCGGGTACGGCGTGAGGATGAGCGGCACGGCCACGGCCCAGAGCAGCAGCAGCACGTTGAGCGCCAGCACGAGCGCGAGCATGCGGCGGCGCGCCACCGCGCGGCCGACCGACACGACGTCGGCCCAGCAGAGCGCGAGGTACGACTTGCACGCGCTCTGGAGCAGCACGGCGTAGACGCGCATGATGTACGTGTAGACCCAGCCGCCGGTCTCGGGCCACAGGACCCAGCCGAGCGGGTCCGGGATGTTGAGCGCGATGGACACGAGCAGCGCGACGTGGAACACCTTCTTGCGGCGCCCGCTGCCGTGCCGGAAGTGCATGACCGTCATCCAGAGCACGGCGGCCGCCAGCGCCGTGAAGAGCGACAGCGACAGCACGCCGTTCACCGTCAGCACGTGCAGCTGCTCGGGCGTGAACGCCTGCTCCTCGTCGTCCAGCTCGCTGCTGCCGCTGCCACTGGCGCTGGTGCTGCCGCCGTCTGCGAACGCGTCTACGAGGTCGTCGTCGGCCGCGCCGTCGCTACTGCTGCTGCTGCTGTTGCTGGCGGCGGTGCCGTCGCCGCCGCCGAGCTGCAGGCGCCGCCGGTTGCTGAGCAGCACGAGCGCCGCGCGCACGAGCGCGTCCATCCGCAGCTGCTGCTGCACCGCGTCACTCGCGGTCGCCGTCGCCGCCGCCGTCGTCGTCGTCGCTGCTGCTGCTGCTGCGCGTCACGAGCGTCGCCGCGCCTCTGCTCCCGTTCCTGCCGCCGGCGAGTTGAGGGGGAGGCGAGCGAGTTCAGCGAGTCAGCGCTTTTGGCGAACCGTCTTGATTTTTCATCGGGCTGAGGATGGGAAAGTGATAGTGATAAAAGCGAGTACATCCAAGGAAACGACCTCTTTTTCTTCACTAAGTGCGATAGTGAGAAAACCCAGGGATCACCCTTCTATTTTTTCACTATGCATTTGAAGTCAACCCATGATTCTTCAACCGATTTTGCCAGTCGACGATCTCGCCATCGAAGCTCCTTCTCCGCCACACGTTCGCCACCGTCATGCGCGCCGCCGCCGCCCGCCGCAGCGCGCGCGGGGGGGAAGCGCAGCCGCTGCTGCCGCCGCCTCACGCGCCGCCGGCGCCACCCGCGCACCCGCAGGAGCGCGCGTCGCTGCTCTCGCGGCTGCTGATCCTCTGGCTCGAGCCGCTGCTGCGTCTCGGCAACACGCGGCAGCTGCAGCCGGGCGACGCGTGGCCACTGGCCGCGCGCCTGCGCTGCGAGTTCGCAGCGAATCTGCTGCACCGGCACTGGATCGCGAGCGGCTCGCTGTCGTTCGCGTTCCTGCGCGCCTTCGGCTGGCGCTACGTCCCTGTGGGGCTGCTGCTCGCCGCCGCGTACGCGTGTGACCTCGTGGGGCCGCTCGTGCTCTTCCAGGTCGTGGACCTCGTGGGCCGCGCGGCGCTCGACTTGCCGCAGCTCGCGCAGTGGCTCGCGCTGCTGCTGGCCACGCGCGCGCTCAAGGCGCTGCTCTTCGCGTTCGTGTACGCCGAGACGCAGGTCGTGGCGCTCCAGTTCGCCGCGGCGCTCAAGAGCATCGTGTTCCAGAAGTCGCTGCGTCTGAGCGCCGACGCGCGCGCGCGCAAGAGCACGGCCGAGATCGTCAACATCTACACCACAGACGTGCAGAACATCCTCATGGCCGCCTACTTTTTGCACGAGGCGTGGGTGCTGCCGCTCGAGATCACCGTCGCGCTGCTCATGCTCTTCCAGGTTGTCGGCTACGCCACGCTCGCGGGGCTCGCCGTCGTGCTCGCCGTGCTGCTGCTCAACAACACGCTGGCGCGCGCACAGGCGCGCACGTTCGCGGCGCTCATGCGCGTCAAGGACGAGCGCATGAAGATCGTCAACGAGCTCTTCGCGGCCATGCAGATCGTCAAGCTGAACGCGTGGGAGCGCAAGTTCGCGGCCAAGATCGGCGAGGCGCGCGCGCGGGAGCTGCGCGTGGTCTGGCGGTACCTGCTCATCGGCGCGAGCAACATCTTCGTGCTCTGGGGCGCGCCGGTGTTCGTGTCCACCGCCACGTTCGCCGTGTACGCGCTCGGGATGCGCGAGGCGCTCACGGCCGCCAAGGTCTTCACGGCGCTCGCGCTCTTCCGCGTCATCCAGGAGCCGCTGCGCTCGCTCCCGCGCATCGTCACGGGGCTCATCCAGGCGGGCATCTCCGTGCGCCGCCTCGTCGAGTTCATCGACCTGGGCGAGGTGGACCCGTACGCGGTCGCTGGCCGCGACGCGCTCGACTTCGTCGCCAGGTACGAGCCGCAGGGCGTCGTGGTGGCGCTCGAGGGCGTCACGTGCGCGTGGGACGCCAAGAGCCCGCCGCTCTTCCACGCGCTCAGCCTCTCGGTCTCGCGCGGCGAGTTCGTCGTGGTGCACGGCGCCGTGGGCACGGGCAAGTCGTCGCTGTGCGCGCTGCTGCTCGGCGACATGACGAAGCGGTACGGCTCCGTGTACGTGGGCGGCTCGGTCGCGTACTGCTCGCAGCAGCCGTGGATCCAGAACCTGACGGTGCGCGAGAACGTGCTCTTCGGCTGCGCGTACGACAAGCGCAAGTACGACAAGGTGCTGGACGCGTGCGGGCTCGTGGCCGACCTGGCGGCGCTGCCGGCGGGGGACCGCACGGAGATCGGGCCCAAGGGTCTGAACATCTCGGGCGGCCAGAAGGCGCGCATCGCGCTCGCGCGCGCGTGCTACAGCGACGCCGACGTGATCATCCTCGACGCGCCGCTGGCGGCCGTGGACGCGATCGTGCAGCACGAGATCTTCACCAAGTGCCTGCTCGGGCTGCTCAAGCACAAGACGCGCATCCTCGTGACGCACAACCCGGAGATCATCGCGTCCAAGTTCGTGGACAACGCGATCCGCATCGACGCCGGCGGCGTGCTCACGCACACGCGTAACGTGGAGCGAGAGGAGCTGGCGAACCCGCCCGTGTCGCCGCTCGTGGCTAGCGGCAGCGCCGGCAGCTTCGCGGTGCCGCTGCGCCAGCTGCGCAACTCGCGCCAGCGCGCGAACAGCAGCGGGCGGAACCCGCCGTCTGCGCTCGAGCGCTTCTCGACCGAGAGCGCGGCGGCGGAGGGCGTGTTCTCGCCCATGAACGGCGGCCGCTCCGCCGTGGACGCGTTCATCGACAAGACGGACGGGCGCCTCATACAGGAGGAGACCCGCGCCGAGGGCCGCGTGTCCGGCCGCGTATTCCTGACGTACTTCCGCGCCGTGGGCGGGATGCGCGTCGTGTTCTTCCTCGTCGGCGTGCAGTGCGTGTGGCAGGCGCTGCAGATCCTGAGCGACCTGTGGCTCTCGCACTGGACGAGCGAGAGCGCGGCGGAGCAGCAGCAGCACGTGCGCAGGAACCTCGTCGTGTACGCGGCGCTGGCGCTCGGCGGCAGCCTCATGGTGCTCGTGCGCACGCTCACGGTGTCGTTCGTGGGCATCCGCGGCGCGCGCCACCTCTTCGACGCGATGACGGCGTCGCTGCTGCGCGCGCCGATGGCGTTCTTCGACGCGAACCCGGTCGGGCGGCTCCTCAACCGCTACGGCGACGACGTGTCGAGCGTCGACTTCCGGCTGCCGTTCGCCTACGGCACGCTGCTCGCTGTGGCGTTTGCGAACGGCTGCACGCTGCTCACGGCGGCGGTCGTCACGCGGTTCTTCGGGCTGCTCGTGCTGCCGATCCTGTACCTGTACGCGCGCGTGGGCACGTTCTACCTGCGGCCGGCGCGCGAGATCCAGCGCCTGCAGAAGACGTCGCAGTCGCCGGTGCTCGCGCACGTGGCCGAGTCGATCGACGGCACGAGCGTGATCCGCGCGTTCGGGATCGAACAGACGCACCGGTTCATCGCGCAGAACTTCGCCAAGATCGACCTGAACAATCGCCACGTGCACCTGTCGATCTACGCGGGCCAGTGGTTTGGGCTGCGCATGCAGCTGCTGGGCGGCGTGATCGTCGTGGTGATCGCCGGCGCGCTCGTGGCGCTGCGCGAGTCACTGAGCGCGGGCATGATCGGCCTCGCGTTCAACTACGTGCTCGCGGTGGACCAGGGGCTCGAGGCGCTCGTGCAGGCGTGGTCGTGGCTCGAGACGTCCATGGTCTCGCCCGAGCGCATGCAGGAGTACATCGACATCCCCGCGGAGACGGGCGCCGACGGGACTGCCGCGGAGGACGCGCCGCCTGCCGACTGGCCACGCGAGGGCCGCGTGACGTTCGAGCACGTGTCGTTCCGGTACAAGGACGGCGGCGACCTGGTGCTGCGCGACGTGTCGCTCGACGTGGCGCCGGGCGAGAAGGTTGGCATCGTCGGCCGCACAGGCGCCGGCAAGTCGAGTCTCACGATGGCGCTCTTCCGCATCAACGGCTTGGCGGCGGGCCGCATCGTCATCGACGGCGTGGACACGGCGGCGGTGGACCTGGCGACGCTGCGCGGCTCGCTCTCGATCATCACGCAGACGCCCGTGCTCTTCAAGGGCTCGGTGCGTGGCTACCTGGACCCGTTCGACGAGTTCGCGGACGAGCACCTGTGGCTCGCGCTGCGCAAGGCGGGGCTCTCGGAGAAGGTCGCGGCGATGGACGGCATGCTGTACGCGGCGCTGGAGGAGAACGGCGAGAACGTGAGCGTGGGCGAGCGGCAGCTGCTGTGCATGGCGCGCGCGCTGCTCTCGGACGCGCGCGTGGTGGTGCTGGACGAGGCCACCGCCGCCGTGGACCACGACACGGACCGGCGGCTGCAGCAGGTGATCCGCGAGGAGTTCGCGCACGCGACCGTGCTCACAATCGCGCACCGCCTCGACACGGTGCTGGACGCGGACCGGATCCTCGTCATGGACGCCGGCCGCGTCGCCGAGTTCGACGCGCCGCGGACGCTGCTGGCGCGCGGTCACGGGCTGCTCTACGACCTCGCGAAGGAGGGCGGGTACCTCGGGCGTCTCCCGGACGCCGAATAGCAAGCTGCAAGTAAGCGAGCAAGCGAAGAGATGTGAGTGAATGAGCTCGTGCTGCGTGACGCGCAGCGTGTCAACCGCGACTTTGTGTCAACATGCAGCTCGCCAACTTTAGGCACGCAGAGCGCGATCCGACGGCGCTCGGTCAGTCGGTCGCTGGAGCATGGGGAACCGACCGTCGCACGTGAAGCAGAAGCAGAAGGCGGCGCTGGGGGTGGCGGTGGCCGCAGCAGCTGCGGCGGTGGACGTGCCGACCGCAGGAGCAGCAGCAACAACAGCAGCAGTCGGCCAGCAGGAGCTCGGACGAGGTGCCGTGTCGCCTCGCGATTGTGACTCGGAGAAGCCAAAGTCGCCGCGGCCGCGGCAGCGGGAGCCGAGCGAGCGCGAAGGCGGCAGCAACAACCAAGTGGACGCGGAGGACGAAGAAGACCCGCTGCAGTTCTTCCGCCGCCTCTCGAGCCTCTCGACCGGCGAGTCCGAGCTCGAGCGCGAGTCGCAGGACCTCTTCATGAGCTACACGCAGGCGCTGCTGCTCAAGGAGGCGGGCGACTACGCGGCCGCCAGGTGCGTCTCGCTTCCTCCGCGCTAGCGCCTACTGCCGCTAGGCTGCGTGCTAGTAGCGAGCTGGCGAGTGCGTGGCGCTGACGCTCCGACTTCTACCAGCACGCTCTTCCGCCTCGTGCGCAACTACAGGAGCCTCGAGGTGGAGGCGCAGTACCACCTGGCGCAGTGTCTGCTGCTGCTCGACCCCGAGCTGCTCTGCTTCAGTGACGAGATCGTCGAGTGCCTCGAATGCGTGTGCGGTGCCACGAGGGCCGAGCTGCTGGACGCCGGCGCGTGGGACAAGCTGCAGAGCGAGAGCACGGTGCGTGAAGCGAGCTGTTCCGATCCTGTGCGGCGCGCGTGTGGATACGCTGCTAACGTCCGTTGTTCACAGGAGCTGCTGGCGCACGTGCTCGTGTCTCAAGGCGACGCGCAGCGCGCACACGCGCTTCTCCTGGCGCTGCGCGGCGGGAACCAGTTCGAGGAGCAATACGCGGAGCAGAAGAGCGTGCTGTGCTTCCAGACGGCGCTCTGCGAACTCGTGCTGGGCGACCTCGAGGCCGCGCGCACGCAGCTCGCGCTGGTCGACTGCCGAGATTCGCTGCCGCTCGTGCACGTGGACGCGCGGGCCGTGGAGCACGCGCTGGGCGTCGCGACGCGAGGGCAGCAGCGCCGCCGCCGCACCACGAGCGGCTGCGCTCGCCGCGTGTAGCCATTTTGCGACTGCAGAGTGACTGTCATCAAGTGGAAGTGGCAGTCTCATCTTGCAAATTGTATGAATAACTCGAATCTATCAATGTTTTCACGACAGCCGATCTTCGCAGGCGGATGCCCTAGACGCACTGGAAATGTATCTGACGCCTCGACGGCACGCTCATCAAGGTGCTCGCGAATCTAGTGGCCGGCAGTGACAGTCACCCCTGTCTGCTGCTCGCACTTCCAGCAGCGCCGGAATCAACGCCAGTCTGGCGGGGCGACTTGATGGCCTCTCAGACCTGCGAGTTCAGCGTCTCGATCATCTCCGTCTCGACACTCAAACCGAGTACCGCTGTCGAGTCGTCGAACCTGCCGAAGTGCGCGGTCAGGAGCTGTGGCGGCGTTCGTGTTGTGCTGGTTCGCGCAGATCCAAGTGCGTCGTGGATCTGGAGGAGCTTCTGGTGCAGGTGCGCATGGCGCTTCTTCTAATCGCTGTCGGCGTCCTCGGTGCTCCCCTTGGCGCTCGTCTTGGCGCTCGTCATATTGTCAATATCAACCACGCCACATGCTCGATATGCGAGATTGCTTACGACCACGGTCGTGGCATCAGCTGCGCTGAGCGTCACTTCAAGCCAGCAAAGCTACCCCTTCGTCCAGTACCTCGCTGCATACTGCCAGCACGTCTTGTTCGTGAACAATCTCTCGGTGATCATGTCCACCTTGGAGCTGGGAGGCAGCGAAGCCCTCACCAACAGCCTGTACGAACGACGTCAGCAGCAGCGGCGGTGGCGCTTCGGACGGACGGACGCCACTCGCGAACTCTCCGCCGACCTTGCAAGAAGAAGCGTCTCCTCCAGCCTCGTTCATCAGATCGTTCGCCATGCCAGAGGAGATCCGCGCGCTCGACGGCTTCTTCTCACGCAGCGACGACACTGGCAGCTGCGACGCAGCTCCTCGGCTCTTCAAGCAGTTCGCGCTCTCGACCGCGAGCTGGGCGGAGCTCGATGCGCGCGTGACGAGGGCCGGCGCCGACGCCGACGTCAAAGTCGTCTACCTCGTGCGGCACGCCGAGGGCATCCACAACGCCGCGGAGCGCGAGTTCGGCACCGAGCGCTGGGAGCGCGAGTTCGCCAAGAGCCCTGCGTACCTCGACGCCGACCTCACGCCGTTCGGG
>JAASGM010000207.1:0-29532 GCA_023334215.1 Globisporangium cystogenes | reverse complement strand
GTGAGAGATCCGACAAAGTACCGCAGCGAGTTCGACTCGCAGCTCGTGGCGCTGTACCGAGAGACGGACGCGATCGGCGCGTACATCAGTCTGCGCGACACCAGCCGCGCGTTCTCCAGCAGCCGCGTGTACCAGGAGCACCCGGTCGACCAGACGTTCGAGTTCGTGACCAGCACGCCGCTCGCGTGCTCGCCGGACGACGTCCAGCTTCAGATGTGGCGGATGCTCGCCGACAGCAGCGGGAAGTCGCACATGTGCCACGAGGTGCGTGCTGTCTCCTGTTGCTGGTCGCTCGAGTGGCTCAGTACTCACACTCCCCCTATCGCTCTCAGGCTCGCTCGATACTCGAAGGCCATCAGCATCACTACACGCACAGCCTAGAGTGCAAGTTCGGCTCGGTCGAGGTCGAGGTCGTGATGACAGTGCGCCGGTTCGTTGAGCCGGACCGCATCGTGTTCGTGTCCGCGTCGCACCACGCGCTCGCCGACACCGACCTCCAGTTCCAAGACGTGTCGTGGATCATCCTGGACCAGCACCCGAGCAGAGTGCCGCGTGAAGCTCCGACGCCGACGACGGTGCTCCAGACGTGCTACCGCATTCATTCGATCGAGCCGAGCGGCCCGCGGTCTGCTGTGGCGAAAGCGAACGCGTCGTACTTCGAGGACTTCATCCTGCAGGCGCAGAGCGAGCGCATGCGCACAGGAGTGCTGCAAGTCCAGTCGATCCTGATGAACAAGTTCGGAGTCTTCGGCGCGAGTTAGCTACTGAGCGCGTACGCAGTGGCGCATTGCGAAGAAGTAGCTCACCGTGTCGTTGGCTACAGTCTCTGGATGAACGCAGAGCGCCATCGTTGTCCTCTGTGGTGTACTGAAGCGCCGAGCGTCGGTGGTGCTGCCGATGGCTGCGATTGCGTGGATCTCCTTAAGGTCCCCGTGCGCATCGACCAGAAGGTGGCGGAGGATCGACGGAGCGTCGATCGTGCACTGTCCATGGACAGACCTCAAGCTGGTTCTGTCGAGACTCCACACTGAACTGCCTGGTCAGGCTCGGACGCGTCGTAGGGTGTCCCGAACAGCGCCAGAAGACCGCTCTGCGCTCGCAGTAGCATCGTCCGCAGCTTCCCGCTCTGCGCTTGCACGACGAAGTCTCGGAGGTACGTCGTCGATTCATCGCCATACGATGCTGCGTGTCGAGGGGACGAGGAGGCCATCGGCTGCATCTCGTAAGACGACTGAAGCAGCGAGCGCGGCGACACCGAGTCGTCCCCGGTCGCAAGCGCCGGCGCCTTGGACATGATCAGCCACGCCGTCTCTTGGAAGCGGAGGTCCGAGCCTTCGAGGCTGAGGATCGAGCCGAAGACCAGCGCGATCTGGTTCCCCTCGTCGAACTTGCGGAGACTCGAGACGCCCTTGACGTGTAAGGTGCCGGACTGGCACTCGAACTGGTTCGCGAAGCGGTGCTCCATCGCTCCGCTCGATGACGAGCGCTGGTTCATCTGTTGACGCACGCAACGAGCGGTGATCAGTATCGATGCAGGTACATAGGAGCGCAAGCGAGTGGTACGCACGTAGCTCAACGCGTAGCCCTTCGACTTCGCGGCGCCTTCGCCCGACATGTGCGTCGTGAGGAAGTCGGCGAGCTCGGAGACGCCGCACGCCAGCGGAGTGTTCGTCACGAACTCGAGTCCCAGCCCGACCTCCCGGCATCGCGTGAACACACTGCGCGAGTCTCCAGCGCCGATCGCAGCCGCGATGGCGGCTGTTCTGCCGTGCAGCGTGCCGAGGTACTCGTCGAGCTGCGTGAGGAGCTCGGCCTCCTCCTCGAAGATCGTCGGCACGTGTCGAACTGCCGCGACTGGGCGTTCGTACAGCTGCGGGATCCCGAGGAGTTGGAGGTCCTGTAGGAGCGGAGAGAGAGCAGCACCGCCACGTGAGTCAGCGCTGAGTCCCTTCACTCGCAACAAGGTCAGCGCTACGCAGAGACGCACCGCCGCCAAGCTGCTCTGCTTCCGGAAGATTCCACTGAGCGCGTCGATGAGCTTGAGCTGTTTCCGGCCCGCGACTTTCAGCTTCGCGTTGAGCGCCTCTGCGTCTTCGAGCCGGCGAAGCTCCGAGACAGCATCCCCGACCTCGAGAGCGCCTCCAGACACACGAACAGCGCTGTCCATCAGCACGCGCCGCTTCTGCATGACCCCGAGTCGCGCAGTCAGCTGGAGGATCTGCTCGCGAAGCTGCAGGATCTCGGTGACTGCGCGCTTCCGAACTGGCTTTGAAGCCGCTCCCGCCGACGAGCTCCGATGCGCCGTTCTCCGTCGCGCCGTTCGCGCGGGTTGGGTCACTGGGCTCGTGGTCGTAATGCTGGCCACTGCTTCGGTGTCTGTGAGGTCGCTGTATGTGGCCGGCATCAGCCAGTGCTCGTGCTCGGACAGGTGCTCCGAGGGGCTGCTCGGCTCCTCGCTACTCGCTGCGGACGTCAGGTCCGTGAGCGCGTCGAGCTCGCTGCTGGCGTCGCTGCAGCTGTCGATGAACGCGAGCGCGGCCTCGAGCGCCGCGTGGTCGTCGTCGTACATCAGCAGCGCGCTCATGGGTGTCTCGTAGTTTTTGGATGTGCTCGCCACGCACCAAGTGCTCCAAGTGTTGCGAGGTCGAGCTTGTCGTCGGGTGGGGAGGTCTGAAGTTGTCGAGGATGAGGATGGACGATTGGTGAAATTTGTTGACGCCCGAGAATACCATCATTCCGAATGTTGATGCGATTTCATGCATTTAGAAAGGATATGCTTTTAGGTGGGATGCAGGTTAGGGTTACAAGCGCAAGCTTGTCGAACATCACGTCCGCTCTAGTCCTCGTCCTCGTAGTTCTCAACCCGCGACGCATCGATGAGCTTGTTGCTTCCAGCGCTGGGGGACGAGCACGCGACGCTCGAAGCGGCGCTCGCGTTCCTCGACGGCTTCGAGAGCGACGCGTGCGCCACGGACGGATCCCAGTCTCCCGACCTCGACAACTGCTCCGCTAGCCCCAACGACGGAAGATCCGACGGCCCAACGCCGCCGCGAACGCACCAAGAGCATGCGCATAGAATCTCTCCTCTTGCGAAGCCTGTGCGGAGGTACCGCAAGGCAGAGATCCTGCACCTGCGCAAGCAAGCGGAGCAGCTTGCCGCTCAACTCTCGGGACTGCAAGCGCGTTGCGCTTGTGAACGGCGCACTCTCGAGGCGCGAGGGCGGCGTGCAGACTGTGTCGACGCAACGCCCGCGGCGACGCGTCTTCGTGTGAGTACGAAAGGCACCGCCGACGATCTCCGTGCTGCGATGCTGGAGTACCGACGACTGCAGGAGTCCCAGGCGCACAACCTCCGCCTGAAGGTCGAGTGGCGCCAGCAGCTGGAGCTCATGCGAGTGCTGGAGGCGACCTTCGAGCAGCAGTTCGTGAACCTGGTGCGTGCGTTGAGTTGCCTTTGAGAGACCGAGTGCGTTGTCTGGACGAGTCACTGACCTGTTGTGTGGGTATGCGACGCAGGACTTTGGCTCCACGAAGAAGCCGACGTACCAGCCTCCTCTCACTGCGCTGGAAGACAGCCCGACGGTCGCGCGGGATCTCTCGAAGCAGTTCACGGAGATGGACGCGTTCGTCGAGGCGATGTACTTCCAGGCGGCCGCAGTGATCGCCTACATGAACTTGCAGGACTCCAGTCGCGCGTTCTCCAGTGCCCGCGAGTACCCGGACCACCCGAGCGGGCAGATGCTCGAGTTCGTGTCCAGCACTCCGCTCGCGTGCAGCCTCGAGCAGCTGGAGACGCACATGTGGAGCTTCGCGGCGCACAAGAGCAACGTACGTGGCATCGATGGCTACAGAGTTCGCTGTTGTTGCTGGAAGTGAGGCGCTCATCTGGTGCTGTTGGCTGCATGCTGTGCGCTGCAGCATCGCCCTCCGACGCAAGAAGACAAGGCGCTCGCAGCGTCGCACCAGCACAACTACACACAGCGTCTGGACTGCAAGTTCGGGACGATCTGCGTCGAAGGCGAGTCTGTTGTCCGCAAGTTCACCGAGGCGAACCGCACGGTCCACGTGGTCGTGTCGCGTCTCGGGCTCGAAGACACCGACCTGCGGTTCCGGGAGACCGCGTGGATGGTCATGGAGGAGCGCCGGAGCGCGAGCGGGTCGCCCGTCGTGGTGCTCCAGATGTGCTACCGGACGCACCCGGAGCTGCTCCGGCGCCGCGACTCGAGCGCTGCGAGCGCGGAGACGACCGCGTACTTCCAGGCCTTCATCCTCCACGCGCGGAGTGACAGCCTGCGCGCGAAGCAGCTCCTGCTGCACGCGACGCTACTCGAGAGGTTCGGCGGCGCGACACCAGCTTGAAATTGTTTACGGCATTAGTACGTATTCCGGTACTTTGATCAGTTCTAAACCATTCCTCGATTTGGCTCTTCATCGTGATGGCGCTGCTGCTCGAGGACGACGACGGCGCCACGCTGGAAGCCGCGCTCGCGCTGCTCGACAGCGACATCGTCAACAACAGCAGCAGCAGCTCTGCGCTCGCACTCGACGCGCGTGCACCCGATGATTTCGACGACGAACTGCGCTTGGAGGAGCTCTTCGCAAGTCCGCCGACGACCCCGAGCGCGCCGTCCAGCACCTCCGCCTCCAGTAACAGCAACTCCGGAAGTCCCGTGATCGAGAAGCCGCCAGCAAGTGGCGCGCGGCGGCGCGCAGCGTCAGCGGTGCCGCGAGTGCGCAAGCGCAGCAAGACGGAGATCCTGATGCTGCGCGAGCAGATTCTGGTGCTGGTGGCGCGGCTGGAGCAGCTGCAGCTCGCTGCGCGGGCAAAGCAGACAGGAGTAGGAGTGAGCAACGCGACGGTGATGCGCTCGACGGCGAAGCGGTTCCCGCTGCTCGACGCCAAGGGATGCGGCGTGGTGCTCGAGGACGCGGCGACGGAGCTCCGGAAGCTGCAGGCGGCCGAAGAGCTCAACGTGCTGCTCAAAGTCGAGTGGCGCAAGCAGACGAAGCTCGCAGAGAAGCTCGAAGCCGCGTTCAAGAGCCACATCATGCAGCTGGTACGAGCGCGTGTGTCGATCTCGAGTGCAAGAAGTCGCACTCACTCTTCGTGTACGCTCACCGCCAGGACTTTGACGAGCTGCTGGATCCGAAGATCACCCGCCCGCCTCCAGCGCTCCGCACACTCCAGAGCAGCACGCAGCGCGAGTCCGTGGCGTTCGTCAACTTGGTCGAGTACCTCGAGACGCTGTATCACGACACTGCGTCGTTCGCCGCCTCATTCGACCGGAGCAACACGAGCCGCGTGTTCACGGACAGCCGCATCTACCACGACGAGCGGCTCGGGCAGACGCTCGAGTTCGTCATGAACGCGCCGCTCGCGGGCAGAACCGACGAGATCGACGACTACCTGTGGTCCGTGCTGGCTCACGACAAGGACGTCGTCCACGCCGAGATCATGAACGCGGTGCGTGGCGGACCTACGAGGATGGAGCTGCTGAAGCGACGCTGATCTCTCGCTCGCGCCGCCGTGTACTGTGTGCAGAAGCAGCGCGGGAAGACCCGCGTGTGGAAGAGCCACTTCTCGTACGAACTCGAATGTCAGTTCGGGATGATCCGCGTCGACGGTGTGGCCGGCGCGCGCAAGTACACGGACGCGCACCGGTGCCTGCTCGTGTTCGCGTCGACGATGGTGCTCGCCGGGAGCGATCTGCAGTTCCGAGAGGAGGCGTGGGTCGTGTTCGGCGAGCAGCACATCCAGTCGGACCCGTCGGGTCCCGTCGCGATGCTCCAGACGTGCTACCGGATCCGCTCCGAGACGCCGAGCGCATCGAGCGCGACGTTCTCGCCCTCGACAGCGTCCTACTTCCAGGAGTTCATCGTCCGGGCGAAGTGCGAGAGGATGCGAGCGGACCAGCTGCAGATCCTCGAGACGATGCTCGGGCGGTTCGGGTCTCCGCCGCCGGTGCATCTCGCGCCAGCAGTGCTGCTCATGACGTGACAATCGAGAGCTTGCATCGTTCTCGCTCGATAGTATCAACCTTCTTTGTGGTTCCGGAGTAATCATCCACTTCGGATTGCTCCGCATGTCGAAGTCCTTCGATCGGAGTACCTCCCTCACTTCCGGACTCGACCCGAACTCGGCTGATGAGCTTCCTGGCGCACGCAGACGACAGCAGCGACGACGCCGACGTGCTCGAGGCGGCGTTCGCGTTCCTCGACGACTGGGAGAGCAGCAGCAGCAGCAGCAGCCGCTCGTTCACTGGCAGCAGCTCGGAGGACTCGAGCGCGCTCTCCCCGTCTCCACTGCCCACTTGGAGCGTCGACAGCTCACCACCCACTTCGCATGGCACACTGGAGATCGCGATGTCGGCGCACACCCAGCGAGCGTTTACGCGGCCCCGACGCGCCAAGCAGCGAGCGCCGCCGCGCAACAAGAAGGCGGAGATCCTTGAGCTCCGCGAGCAGGTGGTGCGTCTGAAGGCGCGATTGGCGCAGCTGCAGGGCGGCGACGAAGCGACGTCGCCGAGCAGCCCCTCGAGTCCGCCCCGACGCCCACTGCTGCTGCAGCTCTACGCTTCCGGCTCGCGCGATAGCGAAGAGCAGAAGCTGCGCCAGGCAGAGGCGCTCAACCGCACACTGCGCGCTGCGCTCGAGAAGCAGATGAGCATGGGCCGGCGGCTCACCGCCGTCTTCTCCAAGCAGTCCGCGACGATCGTACGTGCTGCGATCCCGACGGCGGCGGCCCACGCGTCCTCTGCTAACAGCTCTGTCATGTCGTATGCGCCGCAGCCGGAGCTCAACGTCCTCGTGGACACGTCGACGGCGTTCGCGCCGAGCAGCGTCAGCTCGTACTTCCTGGACCCGTTCACAACCACGGACGACTCGTTCGTGTTCGCAGAGCTCTTCGGGTACCTCGAGCGCAGCCGCGAACACATCACGGCGGTCGCGGTCGGGCTCCACCGCTATGACGCAAGCCGCGTCGCGAGCAGCAGCCACGTGCATGCGGACCCGCTCGTGGGGCAGGTCTTCGAGTTCTCCATGAGCGCACCGCTGAGCTGCAGCCTGCGCGCGCTCGACAAGTTCGCGTGGGGCCACCTGAGCAGCAAGTTCACCGACAAAGACGGGAAGGTGGCGTTCACGGTGCGGGCGTCCGCTGGCTGCTCTCTGCGTGTCGAGACGAGCGCTGTAGCGTCTGACGTCGTCGTCGTCGTCTCTCTCTCTCTCTTGTGTGTGTCGACGGAGCAGAAGAAGCTGCTGCCCCAGAGCGGCCGCATCGAAATGCGCTTCACGATGACGTTCGACTGCGCGCTCGGGAAGCTGGCGGTGGAAGGCCGCACCGCAATGCGCCGAGTCGAGGAGGCGGACCGCGTGCTCATCGTGTTCACGTCGCTGCTGATCCCGTCGGGGATGTCGGGGCTGCTGTTCCGCCAGAGCGGGTGCCTCGTGCTCTCCAAGACCGCGACAGCGGAAGACGCGAGCGGCGCACATGCACGAGAAGCCTCGCTGGTGCAGTCGTACTACCGCATCCACGCCGAGATGACGCGCGACGCGCTCTCGCAGGACCGCGAGCATGCGGCGTACGTCCGCGACTTTGTGCTCGCGGCGCAGTCAGAGCAGATGCGCGTGTACCAGCTCACCGTGCAGCAGTCGATGCTGCAGGCGCTCGCCCCCACGTCGCCGCTGAGCTGGAGCGCGCACGGGTCCGTCTCGCCTGTGGACTGTCGGTGAGCGAGCTGCTGAGTGCGATGAACGGTAACAACGCTGCGTGGGATCTGCCGACCGTGTTCAGTCGATGCTCCTAGCTGGCGGCCAGCGCGTTCTCGAAACGCTGAAGATCTCGCGGTCGAGGAGCGGGGGCAGCTGTGCGTCGTGGCTCCACTTCGGCGGCGTGGGCGACCTAGTTCTGGAGCTTTCACGCGAGGCCTGGCAGCAAGCAACCGTCCTCGAGTGCATCTCGAGGAACGGATTCGTCACCTCGCATACACTCGAGTCGTCCGAGAAACTCGCGCGCGTCAGATGGCTGGAGTGCGGGCTCTTGAAGTCTGCCCGATGCACTGCAAACTTCGTGACGCGAGCATCCGTCCTTCGTTCATCTCTCTCCTTCTGTGCTGCGCTGGCGTTGTGATGAAGCTGTCGGCGTCGAGATCTTCACTTCTTCTTCAGTGTCGACGTTCTCTTTCGTGAGCGCAGCCAGCGGATGCTTGAGGTGTGAGATCGATCCGACGGTGTCGAGAAGTGACGCGGCCGGCGTTCATCGAGTTGGACCAGAGGCATCCCTTCCTTCCTCCGCCTGGGAGTCAGTCGTTCATTCGAGCGTCGCTGGATGGCACCGTGCAATCTTCGTGGTGCCGCGCAGCAAGTCTGGTGCCGCTGGTGAGCTGGATGGGTGACAGTCGACCTATCGCGGGAGACTCGATGCCCGTGCGAATTCACTTCACCGCTCGGTGTGCGGTCGTCATACAGTGCCACCTTCCGCTTTCGCTCCTCGGCTCGCGCGTCAACCGCCTCGCACTTGACTCCAACCCTGTTTGAAGGCGCGCACACGCAGCTGGACTAGCGCGAACACAGTGTTCGTTTCTGCAAGACTCCATCGCGAACCGGGTGGCAATGTGCAGTCAGCGCATTGCGGTCGACGTGCCCAAGTTCGTCTGTCAAACAGGTTCCTGACCCACCGACGCGAACGCGCTGCTGCTTCGTCCGTGATCGACAGTTATATAGCGCTGCTCGCTTATCGAGCACGAAGGAAGCCACACACGACGCGAGAGAGCTCACCTCACGAGCAACACCTACGACAGGTTGATAGTCGGAAGCGCGGCGAACACCCGACAGGGCTGCTCTTGAGGTGATTGAGATACAGGACTTTGGCGCGGTGTTCGTCGTGCAGTGAAGTGTTCATCGCTAACCGAGTGAAGGGAGAGTCACTCGATCAAACACGAGCGAGTCGTCAACGTGTTGATGCCGAGGTCGAGTCCAGGCACCTCGCAGCCATCGGACTTCACTAACAACAACACCAGCAACAGCACAAGCAGATCTGTAACATCTGTTACAGTGTCACGCGTGTCAGGTGTTCCCCCTCTCCAAGTCGATCGCCGAAACAGAGAGGGGGAGATGGGCACTCATCCTATCGGTGCAGATTGGATGAGTAGCAATCACATACAAACTCCAAGTCACTCGATTCCATCACCTCTTCCGTCGTGTGGCACACACACACGCGCTCGCCCAAGAGCTCCATTAGCCCTAGCTCTCAGACCCCAAGCGCTCGCAGGTCTTCCTCCTTCAGCTCTCCAGCTCTCCAGCTTCACGCGCCATTCGCACATTTCTCGCATCGGACCTCGAGTTCCTCGTCCGACGCGTGCGATTGGAAGAGCTTCTCGCTCGCCTCTCCGCCGCCCCCATGACGTTCCTCATCGCCGCCGAGCACGAGGACTTCCAGGCCGCACTCACGTTCGTGGACGAGTACGAGTCCTCGTCGTCCGAGTTCGCGGACGAGCTGGCAACTGTCACGACCGCCAGTTCGCGACCGGCGCGCCGGCAGCCGCGCTTCCTCCAGCCGGAGCCGGAGCTCGAGCTGTTGGACGAGCTCGACATCGTCGAGATCGAGAGCTTCGTGGACCGGCACCACAGCCCGTCGTCGTCGTCGTCGCCGCCGTCCGAGGCGGACGAGGAGCTCGCGATCGTCCCGCAGACGCCGCCGCGGTGCGTGGTCGCCGGCGCCGCGCGGCCGCCGAACGAGCTGAGGTTCTTCCGGCCCGTGCCGAGCGCGAGCCGCGCGGCGAAGAAGTCGTCGCCGACGTCGTCGAGCGATGGCAGCGCGAGCCACAAGAAGCCGATCACGTGGGACCCGAACAAAGCGCGCAATGAGCGCAAGGCCGAGCTCATGTACCTGCGCAAGCAGGTGTCGGACCTGCAGGGCCAGCTGAGCTCGATCAAGGCCAAGAAGCCGCGGATCTCGTCGCAGATCCACCCGACGCCGTCCGGGCAGCACATCGTGGCGGCGGGCAAGCCGAGAGAGTGCAACCCGGCGGCGGTCGGCGTGTGGAAGGCGCTCGCGCACCGGCAGCTCGAGAAGCGCACGGCGGCCGAGCGCGAGAACATCCGCCTGAAGCTCGTGCTGGAGAACCAGATCAAGATTGCCAAGAGCCTCGAGGAGATGCTGCACAAGAAGGCGACGACCAAGGTGCGTGCGCGGCGTGTAAGGCTGTCCTGCGCGTGTATGTGATGCAGCGTGCGCTGACGTGCGGTGTCGCTCGTGCCTGCAGGACATCGAGAAGTGCGTCGAGGAGAAGCGGCTGTCGCACGTGTACGCGCCGACGCCCGACCGCTCCGACTCGGCCACGTTCGAGGAGCTGCTGGCCGGTGTCACGGAGGCGCACTGCCAGACGGACGCGGTGTTCGAGGCGAACGGGCTCGCGAAGAGCGAGACCCGCAGCGACGCCAAGGTGCGCCTCAACGGCTCGAACGGCATCTACCTCGAGATCTTCGCCGGCAAGATCCTGCCGTTCGACTTGGACTCGACGAGTGACGCCGTGTGGACGCACTTCGCGAACCCACAAGACCGCCGTCCGTTCCGCCACTACTACAACGAGACGTCAGGCGAGGTGCGTTCTTGGCTCGGATCTCGCTGGCCGACTGGCTGCTGCTTGGCGAGTGCTCACGCTTGACGCGTGCGGGTTGCTACAGACGCAGATCCCCACGGATACGCTCATGGAAAGCTTCAACATGGTCATGTACGCCAAGAGCACGAGCGCGACGTTCAAGGTGAAGCGTATCCTGCGTCGCTACGACGAGGGCGACCGGATCGTGATTGTCTGGTGGGCGTTCATCGACCCGATTGAACTCTCGGACGAGCCGCTGAGCGGCGTGCGGTTCCTGGAGAAGGGCTACATTCTCATCAAGAAGCCGTCGTCGGTCTCGGGCAACTTCTCGCTGCTGCAGACGTGCTACATCACGACGCCGGTGTTCACGGGCGAGTGGACGCAGGAGGACCACCCACGCGTCGGCGCGATCACCGACTTCGTGCTGAGCTCGACCGAGTCGAATATTTCCGCGAGTCACCAGATGATCGAGGACGTGCTGCTGCAGCAGACGATGAAGGGCAGCGGGCTGTAGCTCCGCTCGTTGGTTCCTCGGTCGGTCGCCGGTCGGTCGCTCGGTCGGTTCGTCGGCAGCTTCGAGCGAGACTGGCACAGCGAGTCGTCGACGTTGTCGTGCGAGTGTCGTCGTGTGTAGGCTTCATTATTATTTTACAGAGTTCACACTCGTTCGCGTGTGTGTGTAGGTTGATGCGAGTGCGAGAGCACACTGCTGCAGTCGTGGCGGCGATGGTAGCAAGTCTGCGTGTCGGTGACGGTAGCGGTGAGAGCTGGCGAGGTGGCCCAGCGGAGGACGACAACGGTAAGCCCTCGTCAGAACCAACACACCCGTGCATCGCGTCCTGTCGGCGAGTTTGGACGCATCGAGGTGCATGTCCGTCGTCGCGTCACGGCAGGTGGGATCCTGAACGGATACACGCTCGTGTGTGTGTTTTGTGGCATGAGTGAAGGTGTGTTGTTCGCTGATGCGAACCGCGAGGTACGATGGATTACCTCTCGCTCGCTCACAAGCGTCGTGTCTCGAGAGAACACGACGACGAGCACGCAGCCAAAACAGGAAGGTCGGATCGCTTCCGCGCAGTCCGCGTGTGGAGGTTTGACAAGGTCGGTCGGTTGCCCTGAGGTCCGACAAGGTCGATTGCGCTTGGTTGCCGCTGGGTTCGCATGAAGAGAAGCAAATGGCTGCTTGGGGTCTGGTGGAAAGGTGGCGCGTCCGTGAGGGACGCACGAGGCAGTCTGATGTGTCGATCAGCGGATGGCGAGAGCGTGTGATGGCGCAAGCGAGAAGGAACACGTGCTGCCAGTCCGCAGCAGTCGCACTTGCACGTGTTCCTCGCTGACTCCATCACGCCGTTCAGAACGCCTCGAGCCACGAGCACCACGCAACGAGCGATTGCGCAAAGCAACATTGTATGCGCCTCTTGCATGGAGCGACGTAGTTTGTGAGCTGATGCGCGCGAACGAGATGCTGTGCTCTCTCAAGCGAGACTCTCGAATTGAGTCGAGGCGAGTCATCAAGACTTGCAGTCGTTGTGGTCACCACGAGCTCATTCCATCCACCACGTCAGGACTTCTTCCGTAGTAGTGTGAGAGCTCTCGCACCGTCCGGTTCTCAGGTCATAGGCAAGTAGCGAACTCCAATGTTCTCGTCGCAGTGCAGTATGACTGCGTTTGATGGCGTGGTCTTGAAGTTTGCTGTGTGTTATCCTTCACGTTCGACTTGCGAGGGGCGGGTGGCCCGACCCAGAGCCACAACACCGACAGAGCTGCGTTACCCACCACCACGGGAATATGTCGCGTTCGTCTGTTTGCTCATAGTATTCTCGTCGACAGACCGCTGCGCCGCCGCGTTCCCTCCCGAGCTCTTCCCAACTCTTCTCATCAGCCACGCCTGCTTCCAGCTTCAGGCTTCAGACAGTCATTGCGAGATATGAGCTCGAGTTGACACATCGCTCGCTCACTCAGACCCGCCACCGCAGCGCTCGACCCCGATCGCTGCCTTCTCTTCTCTTCTCGCGACTCGGCTCGGCTCACGACAGGATGCTCAGTGCCGCCACCACTGGTGCTGCGTCTGCTGCCAGCCACAACCACCACCACAGCCACAACCTCGATGAGCACGACGGACTGCTTGCTGCGCTCATGGTGCTCGACGAGTACGAGTCCTCCAGCTCGAGCGACAACGACAGCAGCAGCAACAATAACAACAACAGCGACGACGACGACTCCTTTGACCTTCGCCTCAAGGACGCCATGGATGCAGAGCAGCTCGGGAGACGGCGCATCAAAGTCGAGCGAACGCAGCGAGCTCGATCTCGAAGCGCTCGCCGTCCGCGCACGCTCGCAAACAGCCCCCCGCGCCAGCAACGCCAGCGCTCCAAGTCCACCGGCGCCGTCAAGGACTTCAAGGGCACCAAGAGCACCACGGGCATCATGGACGCCCCAAACCCCACGAGCGAATTGAGCACCGCATCTGCCACTGCAGTGGCCGCCAAGAAGCCGATCACGTGGGACCCGAACAAGGCGCGCAACGAGCGCAAGGGCGAGCTCATCTTTCTGCGCAAGCGCGTCGCGCAGCTCGAGACGAAGCTCCGGCGACTCGAAGAGGCCGCGGCGTCCGGGTCCGCCGCGTCTGTGGCGACGACGAAGAAGAGCGGGCTCGGCACAGCGGCTCGGCCGTCGAGTCCGCGCCTGTCGAGCTCGCCACTGCCGCCGGCGCAGGAGACTCGGGTGTCGGCGCTGTGGGAGGACATTTCGCACCGCCAGTGCCAGGAGCGCCTCCGGTCCGAGCGCGAGAACATCCGCCTCAAGCTCGCGCTGGAGCGCCAGCTCAAGATCGCGCGGACGCTCGACAAGATCGTGCACAAGAAGGCTGCGATCAGGGTACGCGGCGTGCAGGCGTGTGTGTATGTGTGTTGTTTAGCTCTCCATGTACGCAGTCCGTCTGACGAGTGTTGTGTGGTGTGCGTGTGTGTGCGTCTAGGAACTCGAGCAGTGCGTCCAAGCCCCCGCGGCGCGACGACCCGATCTGACGCGCCTCTTGTTCGACATCGACGGCTTCGGCGCGAACGTGTGAGGACGATGCTGCTGCTCAGCCGCAGTGTCGTTGTGTTTACCAGCACGCCACCGCGTCCTCGATCCATCGGTCCGCAGAAACCCACCGGATCAAGGCAGAGCCCCCACTCGAGTCGAGTCGAGTCGATTCCCAGGACGCAGGAGTATCGAGTGTGTTCACGAAGGAGGAGATCGCGTCGAGATTGGAGTCGGGGCTCGGAGGACAGCAGGTGTTCCCGCGTGTGTGAGAGGTTGAACTGCAACTTGCTTTGTTCTGGTTTTCAGTACCAGACCTGTAGTGACAAAATCAAGGTCAACCTCCTCCTCTCTCTTTGACTCCCTCGTTTTTCTCACTACCTCACTCTCTTCCTCACAAAGCTCACAAAGTGAGAGAGTCCGATGGCAGCGGAGCGGGAGGCGGCGGAGCACGCGGCGTTCGCGGCCGCGCTCTCGTTCGCGACCCGCGAGTTCCCGTCAGCTGCTGCGGCTGGAGGCGCAGGCGACGGCGACGGCTCGGACGACGCGCTGCTGCTGCTGGGCGACGACGCGCTGCTGGGCGTCGACCCGCTGACGCTCGAGGCGCTGGCGGCCGGCGACGACGCCGACTGCTCGCCGCTCGACCTGCGGCTCAGCGACGGCAGCGGCGACGAGTGCGCGGCGCTGCTGTGGCTCCCGTCGTCGCCGTCGCTGTCGCTCGCATCCGCAGCAGGCGACCAGTCGCCGCTGCTGCTGCTCCCGTCGTCGCCGCAGCCGGCGGAGGCGCCGACGGAGACGCCGCAGCGGCGCACGCGGCGGCGGCCGCAGAAGGCGCCGACGGACGCCACAAAACCCCGCAAGCCGCTCAACTACAACCCGAACAAGGCGCGCGACGAGCGCCGCGAAGAGCTGCTGTACCTGCGCAAGAAGGTGCTCGAGCTCGAGACGCAGCTCGACGGGCTGCAGCAGAAGCGGCCGCGGCTCACGGCCCACGGCAGCGCCGGCGGAGGCGCGTCGCCGTCGGAGGCACTGACGGCGGGCGACGCGCTGTCGCTCGACCAGCAGGCGCAGCAGGCGCAGCTCGTGATGGCGAGCATGTGGCAGGACATCGCGACGCGGCAGTGCGAGGGCCGCGTCAAGGCCGAGCGCGAGAACATCCGGCTGAAGATCGTGCTGGAGAACCAGCTCAAGATCGCCAAGAGCCTCGAGAAGCTGCTGAAGAAGAAGGTAGCGGCGCGCGAGGTGGAGCACTGTCCGCAGTGCCAGCAGCTGCACCACGTGTACCCGCCGACGACGGACCCGCGCACGGACGCGCAGATCTTCGACGACCTCGCGGCGGGCGTCGAGCAGGCGTACAAGGACGTGGACGCGGTGTTCGCGGCGAACGGACTCGCGCACATGGAGGCGCCGCACAGCGACGCGCGCATCCGCTCGGACAGCGGGCACGGCATGTTCCTCGAGATCCTGGCGAACAAGGTGCTGCCGTTCGACGTGCACTCGACGGCCACGGCGGCGTGGCACTACTTTGTGCACGCCAAGCAGCGGACGCCGTTCCGCTCGTACTTTTTCGACTCGCCCAAGGTACGCGTGGGTGGGTGGTTGCTGGCTAGTCGATGAGTGGCTGCTGACTGGGGCGGTGTGGCTTCCATGCTTGCGGCCAGAGCGGCGACACGACTGACGACACGATCACGGAGAACTTCAGCCTCGGGCTGCACGCGAACAGCACGAGCGCGCACTTCCGCGTCAAGCAGATCCAGCGGCGGTTCGTCGAGGAAGACCGCGTCGTGATCGTCTGGCGGTCGTACGTCGAGCCGGTCGAGTTCTCGGACGAGCCGCTCTCGGACCTGCGGTTCCGCGAGCGCGGGTACATCGTTCTGCGGCGAGCGCGCTCGCTGCCGGGCGACAACACGGTCGTGCAGACGTGCTACATGTTCACGCCCAACTTCACGGGCGACGTGAAGAAGGAGGGCGACCACCCGAAGGTCGGCGCGATCACCGACTTTGTGTTGAGCGCCACGGCCGCGAACATCACGGCGAGCCACCAGATGATCGAGAACGTGCTGATCGAGCAAGCGGCGAGGAGCGGCGGCGGCGGCGGCGCGTCGGACGCAGTCGCAGCAGGCTGGGGAGGAGAAGGAGGAGCGCTGCACACAGTTTGATACTTAACGAGATAGACGAAGTGTTGCAAGAACCGGAACCAACAACCAGTCGTGCAGCACAACGACGTGACGCTGCCGAGCGGCGAGGTCGTCGAGAACGGCGCCGGGTTCCGCAACCTGTTCCACCTGCGGCTGTCGCTCTCGGTCGACTTCTTCGTGCCGTGCGGCGGGCGCCCGGCGGCCGTGAACCCGTGAACCTCAACAACGTCGAGCGGTTCATGTTCCGCGGGCCGCACGCTGCGCTTCACGTACATCGTCGAAGGCCTGCGCCTCGAGAGCGCCAACGTCGCGTGCTCTTCAAGGACGCGTCGACCAACAAGGGCGGCGTAACGTCGTCGTCGCTCGAGGTGCTCGCGGCGCTCTCGCTCGCGGGCGACGAGTTCGCGCAGCACATGCAGGTGGACGAGGCGACCAACGCGGTCAAGGAGGTACAGGCCCGCATCGACCTGAACGACCAGCGCGAGTTCAAGTGCATCTAGGCCGAGCACGAGCGCTCGAGTCTGCACACGCGAGCCGCCCATGATGTGCAGCTGGAGGAGGCTCATGGCGCTTAGGAATCCTAAGACATCCTAAGTTAGGATGTCTTTTTGGTGAGTAGAGATAGGGTCTTTTATTTGGTTATTTCTTTCTCGAGAAGATTTTCCCTATTTCAGGCCACATCGACTATTTTTCATTGGATTGTGTGAAAAATTACGAAGTCCACTTACAAGTCCAATTCTGACCTTAAAATAAATCAAAACATGAAATACTATTAACTGCCGAAATGACTTACGTAACGTAATTAATTTTGGCGGGTAATAGTATTTCACGCATTTGGTCTATTTTTATAACTATTATAGTCAAGAGTGTAATTATACCAATACGCAAAATTATTGACAACCTGATTAGAAGACTCCTTTACAGATATACAGATCTGCGTCCTGTGCTCTTTTCTGGAAGATCCAGACTTTTGTCTATTTAGCTGTCGGATTTCTAGATCAGTGTACAGATTGCGTGATTTTAAAAGCGGTTTTAGCTTTCGAATACCGGTATCGACTGGCACTCGTCAATCGGGCGAAGCGATGGCGCTGCCATCGCTGGCGTCGACGTCGTGTGCGGGGGCTGCGTCGGACGCCGCGTGCGAGCCGTCGGACGACGACGAGCGCCTGCTGCTCGAGCTGCTCGCGGACCCGGAGGCGCTGGCGCTGGAGCTGGAGCTCTCGCAGGACGCGCTCGACGGCGACGCGCTGGCGGCTGCGGATGACGACGCGACGCCCCCATCCTCCCGAGATCCGGGGGCGCTGATCACGAAGGCGGTCGCGGCAGCCGTCACGCGGCGCCGGCGACCCGCCGCGACCGCCGGCGCCAGGAAGCGACCTGGCGCCAAGGCGAAGGCGAGAGCGGCGACCGGCGCGAGTGCGCTGGCGGCGCCGTCGCCGTCGCCGTCAACGGCGCAGGAGCCGGCGGCGCCCTCGAGCGCCAAGAAGCTGCTCAAGTACAACTCGAACAAGGCGCGCGACGAGCGGCGTGAGGAGCTGCTGTATCTGCGGCGCAAGGTGGCCGAGCTGGAGACGCGGCTCGCGGAGGTGCGCATCGCGCCGCCGCCGTCCTCCGCGGCGCAGCTGCTGGCGCCGGCGCCGCGCGAGCCGACGCCCGCGCAGCTGGTGGCGACTGCGGCCGCGCGCAAGGCCGGCGTGTGGGAGGAGATCTCGGGGCGCCAGCACGAGCAGCGCATCAAGGCCGAGCGCGAGAACATCCGCCTCAAGCTCGTGCTCGAGAGCCAGGTGAAGATCGCGCGCAGCCTCGAGAAACTGCTCAAGAAGACCGCGTCGGCCAAGGTGCGCGTGGGCATGCGTGAGGGCTCGCTGGACCGCTCTCTGACGCCGTCTGACGCGCGTCCTGCCTGCCAGGAGTTCGACAAGTACGCGCGCGGCGACCGCGTGCGCGTGGTGCGGCCGCCGCCGAGCCACCACAAAGACGCCGAGCTCTTCGGGAAGCTGCTCGCGGACGTGGAGCAGTCGTACGCCGAGGTGGACCAGGTCTTCGACTCGGTCGGCCTCGCGCGCATGGAGCCGTCGCGCATCGACGCGCGCGTGCAGCAGCGGCGGCCGAGCGACGGCAGCGGCTCGCACCACGTCGAGCTCCAGGTGTTCGGGAGCAAGCGGCTGCCGTTCGACATGCACGCGACGGGGCTCGCGGTCTGGAACCACTACGTGTTCGCCAAGGAGCGCACGCCGAATCGGTTCTACTGCCACAACCAGGCGCCGCCGGGCGTCAGCGCCGAGGACACGGTCCTCGAGAACTTCAACATGGAGGTCGACGTGGGCGGCACGAGCGTGCTCTACTGCATGAAGCTCGTGCTGCGGCGGTACGTCGAGCCGAGCCGCGTCGTGGTCGTCTGGCGCGCGTTCTTCGACCCGACGCAGGTGGCGAGCGAGCCGCTCGCGGGCGTGCGCTTCCTCGAGAAGGGCTACGTCGTGGTCAAGAGCGTGGACGACGCGTCGAGCGGCCACCAGCTGCTGCAGACGTGCTTCATCTCCACGCCCGTGTCCATCGGCGACCTCGTGCACGCCGAGCCGTCCAAGGTCGGCGCGCTCACGGACCTCGTGCTGCGCTCGACGGCCGCGAACGTGGCGTCGAGCCACCAGATGATCGAGAACGTGCTGCTCGAGCAGGCGATGGCGAGAGGCGGGAGGTGAGGTGAGTGCGCGTCTACCAGTTTTGTAAGTACACTACCACAGCTACAGCCACAAGCGGCAGCTCCGCTCAGCTCGACGCGGCGTCGGCGCGTCGCCCCCACTGCGCGGCCATCGCCTGCTCGAGCAGCACGCTCTCGATGATCTCGTGGGTTGCCGAGATGTTGGCGGCCGACGCGGCGATCACAAAGTCCGTCACCTTGCCGATCTTGGACGAGTCGGCGTCGGCGAGCACGCCGTTCGACACGGGCGTCATGAGGTAGCACGTCTGCAGCACGTTCTTGACCTCCGGCGTCGGCCGACTGCCGCAACTGCTGCTGGCTTCTCGGATCACGATGAAGCCGCGCTCGAGGAACCGCGCGCCGTCCGTGCGCTCGTCGGCGATCTGGAGCGTGTCGGCGAACGCGCGCCAGACGATCACGACGCGGCTCTCCTCCGTGTACCGCCGCATCACGAGCCGCACGCGGTAGAGCGCGATGGCGTTGTTGAGCGCGATCTCGAGGTTGAAGTCCTCGATGAGCGTGTCTTCGGCGGCGTTGAGCACCTGCACGCAGAAGAGCGAAGAGCGTCAGACGACGCAGCTCCACCGCCCGGGTGCACGCCGCCCCCCCTACCCCGTTGGCGCCGTGCTGCTGGCCGCTCACCTGCGGCGCGTTGTGCCGGTACGCGCGGTTCGGCAGCCGCTCCTTGGCGAATGCGTAGTGGTTCCAGACGACGGCGGCGGCCGCGCGCCGGTCGAACGGCAGCACTTTGCTCGCGAAGACCTCGACGAGGATGCCCGAGCGCTCGTCCGGGCGGATCACGGCGTCGATGTGCGCGCTGCCGGCGACGGCCGCGAGCCCGTTGGCCGCGAACACGGCCTCCGTCTCGACGTACGACTGGTCGAGGCCCGCGAGCAGCTCGTCGAAGAGCCGCGCGTTCGCCTCCTGCGACGGCAGCGGCGAGGCCGCGAGCGTCCACCGCGGACGCTGCTCGCCGTGAAGGATCTTGTCGAGCTCCTGCCACACACACACAAGAGCACACGTACGGCTCAGTTCAGGTACATGTACGCGCGCGAGAGAGAGGACGGACGCCTGGGAGCGCATCGCACACGCACCTTGGTGCTCGTGGTCTTGTGCAGCATCTTCTCGAGCCCCTTGGCGATCTTGAGCTGGTTCTCCAGCACGAGCTTGAGGCGGATGTTCTCGCGCTCGGCCGCCGCGCGGTGCGCGTACTGGCGGTCCGAGATCTCCTGCCACACGCTCGGCTCCGGCGGCGCCTGCCGCCGCGTCGGCCGCGCAGGCGGTCGCGGCGTCTGCGGCTGCGCCTGCGCCGCGCAGAGCGCCGGGTGCCGCCGCCGGCAGTCGGTGAGCAGCTGCTCGAGCTCCGCTACCTTGCGGCGCAGGTAGATGAGCTCCTCCTTCCGGCTGTCGCGCGCCTTGTTAGTGCTTCCGGGCACCTTGAGCTTCGCGGTGCTGCTGCTGCTGCTCTTCTTGGTCGCCAGCTGCTGCCTTCGGACGCCGCTGCCCGCGCTGCTCGCGGTCGGGAGGAGATGGGGAGCGTCGGCGCCGCTCCACTCGCAGTCGCTCTCGCTCAGCGGCGCGACGGCTGCCGCTGCTGCGTCCACCGGCGCCTCGAACGCGTCGACGAACGCCAGCGCGAACGCCAGCGTGTCGTCGTCGTCGTCGTCGACGCCGCTCGGGTCGCCCATCACGACGGCAGTCGCGTCGCCGATCGCCATGTCCACAGGCGGCTCCAAGTGGCCGAGCAGGTTGTGATTGGCATGGGCGATGTCGTCACAGGTCACGTGCGACGTCATGGTGGCGATTCTGCTAATGACGACCAGTGCTTGCTGCTTGAACAACGAATTAGGACAATTCGTAGCGAATTAGACGACAGTATACGGCGTTTTATTTCACAGCGAGCTCCTGACAGCGACCAGCTCGTTCGTCACAGCACTCGCTCGCGTTCGTCACGGCACTCGAGTCACGGCTGCTGGTTGCTCTTGAGCGCCTGGTCGAGCAGGAAGTTCTCGATCATCTGGTGGCTCGCGCTGATCGAGCCGGCGATGCAGTTGAGGATGAAGTCCGTGAGCGCGCCGACCTTGCGGTCCTGGTCCGCGACTTCGTCGTACACGTGCGGCCGGATAATGTAGCACGTCTGCACGAGCGTGTGCGGCGTCGCCATGTTCTCGAGCGCCTTGATGACCGTGTAGCCGCGCTCGACGAGCCTGATGCCCGCGGTCGTCTCGGCCGACAGGTCCAGCGCCTCGGCCTGCGCGCGCCAGCCGATCACGATGCGGCCCGGCTGCTCGAACCGGCGCATGATCTGCTTGCATAGGAAGTTGCCCTTCGTGCGGCTGCCGTGCAGCTCGAGCCCGTAGCTCTCGACGATCATGTCGTCCGTCGCCTTGATGTGCTGCGTGTGTGCAAAACCCATCGAACAGCATCAGTGCGACTGAGACTCGCCTGCTCTGCCGCACGAGCGCGTACTGTACCGGGATCTGCTTCTGGTAGTGCGAGCGCGTCGGCATGTGCTCCATCGAGTGGCCGTAGTGGCGCCAGACCGCGCCGGCCGTCGCGCGCACGTCGAACGGCATCACCTTGTTCGCGAAGATCTCCATGACCATGCCGCTGGACTCGTCGTGGCGCAGCTGCGCGTCGCGGTACGCCGTCTGCATGCGGCCGAGCCCGTTCGCCTCGAACACGCCGTCCACTTCCTCGAGCGTCTTCTCCACGCCGGCGAGCAGCTCCTCGAAGATCGCGGCGTCGTTGTCGCCCGGGTGGTGCATGCACTTGATGCGCTTGCCGCTGCCGCGCACGGACTCGAGGATCTGCACACAGCAGCAGGAGAACAAACGTGGCGTCAGTCTCGCCGCCCTCACCCCACCCCCACCATAGCAGCAGCAGCGCCAGACGCACCCGCAGGCTCGTGCGCTTCTTCAGGATCTTCTCGAGCGCCTTGGCCATCTTGATCTGGCCCTCGAGGATGAGCTTGAGCCGGATGTTCTCGAGCTCGGCGCGCCGGCGCTCCTTGTACTGGCGCGTCGCGATGTCCTCCCACACCGAGTTGCTCAGCTGCTGCGCGACCGAGCGGCTCTGCGCGTCGGCGGTCGTGACCATCGCCGCGTCCTCGTCGGCGCCGCTGCTGCTGCTGCTGCCCGTCGACGAGCGCGACGACGCCGGGCCCTCGGCCTTCACCGCCGCAACCGATGACGACGTCGACGTCGACGGCGGCAGCGCCGCGGGCGGCGCGTTCTGCTGGAGCTTGCTCAGGCGCGCCTCCATCTCCACGACGGTCTTGCGCAGGTAGATGAGCTCCTCCTTGCGCTCGTCGCGCGCGCGGTTCGAGTTGTAGCCCGCGGGCTTCTTCTTCGACGGCCGCTTGCGCACGAGCGCGGTCGTCGCCACCGCGCGCTTGGCGCCAGTCGCCGCCGCTGACGCCGCCGCCGACGACGCGCGCGCGACAGGCGACGAGCTGGGCGACGGAGACCCGCCGCCGTCGCCGTCGCCGGCCACGGGGCTGCTGGCGCCGTCGCTGCCGCTGCCGGCGGACTCGAGCGACGCCATGAGCAGGCTCTGCGGGTTAAAGTCGCCGGTCGGGAAGCCCGCGCTCATCATGGCCATCATCATCCCGGGGTTGTGCAGCGGCTTGTGGTACTCGGCGTCCGGCGGCAGGTGCTCGGCCGCGAGCAGCGCGCTGAGCGCGAGCAGCTCGTCCGGGTCCTCGCGCAGCTCGTGGCTCTCGTCGAGGTCCACGTCGTCGTCGTCGTCGCCGAGACGCCAGGCGGCCGCCGCCCCCGCGACGACGTCGCCGCCGGCGTCGCAGTCCGAGAGGAACGAGAGCGCGGCCTCGAGCGTCGCGAAGTCGCTGCCGTGCACGTGCATCTCCCGCGTCGATTAGGGCGAGGGCGGCGTCTGGCGCGATGTGTGGCGGGCGAGTGACGTTGCGGCGAGTGGCCGAAGCTCAAGTTGCGGCTGGGCGAGGACCGGGTAACATGATAACTGTTGCTGTAATAGGTGAAGGGATGCAGTGATAAATTGTGACACAGAAGATATGTGTTTTTCCCTGCGAGCTTGTCACACGTGATTAGTGTGGTGATCGAACCAAAAAGATGTTAGAAGAAGCGAGATTCGATTAGTGTGGCGTCGATATCAGGGCGACCGCTGACACATCCCTCGTTGAACACGCGACAGCCAACCACCGCGAAGCAGCTCGGCTCCGTCACACGCTGGTGTCCGCCTGCTTGGCTGTCGAGAGTCTCGGACCGAAGGTTCGCGCGCCAAGTCCAACGACGTCAACGATCCGAAGGCGGTCTTGACGTCACCAGCCGAGCGACGGCGCCAACGAGATCAGTTTGTATCAAGAGGTTGAAGGCAGCGCGAGATACCCGAGCTCACACCACTCTTGAGTCAGCTCAACACACCACTCTACGCCGTGTCTCCTGCGCGCACGAGCACGCGCCGCCGGTCCAGCAACTCGTTCTCGAGTCGCTGGTGGCCGGACGTCAGCGCTTCGCCCCACTTCGGAAGCATCGTCTTCCGCACGAACGCCTTCTCCCAACCCGCTGGGCCGTCCGCCGCAGAGACGCTGATGGACGAGAGCGCTCGGACCAGCGTCGCCTCGTGCTGCGGCGCTCGCTCGTCCTCGATCGCCGTGAGTATCATCCACATCTGATGGCTCAGCACGACTCCTGTCGCCGAGCAGCTCCGGTCGTTTGCCACTGCGATCACCGACGTCGACAGCACCACCGTGTGCGCCTCGCGCGAGAGGGTGCGGTGGACTCGGTGCGAACACAGCGTGCCGGACAGATCGGGGATGTCGACACGCGCGACCCACTTCTGGATCGTGGTGTCTGGCGCGCCGCCGTGAACCTGAGCATCCGACACGTCCGCGAACCAGTGTCAGTAGTCTGTCCGATAGCAGCCCGCTGCTTCACGCGAGACAACGCAGAGGTGTCACCTGTGCCATAACGGACTCGGGCTGCCCGCCGTGCCGGAGAATGAGCGACTGCATAGCGCGCTCGACCTCGCTCCTTCCGAACGGCAGCTCCTTGCTCGTGATCACCTCGGCGCCGACGAACTCGGTCGGGTCGTAGCGGGTGTTCCACCTGCGCGTCGCCGCATTGGCGAGTGGCGGCCGCGGCTCTGCGAGCAGCAGTCTGCCGACCTGGGTCTCCACGCCGATGTCCATGGCGCCGAGCTTCGCCAGGAGCATGTCAAACACGGCGCCGTCCTCCATCCGCAGTCCAATCGTCAGGTCCGGACGCGGCGGCGCGAGCTGCAGCTTCTTGGACACGTTCTACCAGCAACATCGTTACGTCAGACACATCGCCAGCGACTCGCAACGCAAGCGCGGGACTCACCGCGCACGTTGCTCCGCGCATCGAGAGCATCTGCCTCACGCGCTTGAGCAGCTTCTTCTGGTCCAGCGCGCGCAGTCGGAGGCGCTTGTTGTCGACGCGCGCAGCGTCGAGGCGGCTGAGCTCTTTTGCAGCCGCCAGCCTCCAGGTCACTTTGGCGTGCGCTCCCTGCTCTACGGGGTACGCAGCATTCGGTGGCCATGGCGCACGTTGACCCGCTTGCAGCTCGTGGAGCGTCTCTGTGAGCGCTTGCAGCTCCTGGCGCAGGGCGGCCATCTGGTACTGCTGGCGAGCGCGGGAGCTGACAAACTTGGGGCACGGCGCTTGGACGTTCGCGTTGCGTTCGCTCTCAAGCGCCACTTGCACATGGGCGGACGAGGAGCTCAGCACGTCCTCCAGATCGCCAAAGTCGATGAGCTCTTCGATCGTCGAGAGGAAGGCGGCGATATCCTCGGTCTCGACGTCTGCCACGCGTTCCAAGCGAGCCACTTAGTGCGTGAGGCGGGAGAAGCTGCGCGAGAAGGCAACACGGCACCTGCGCTGCCGGGCATCGCGACGCACTCTCGAGTGCAGCTTCTCAGCTTGTTAGTGTTCACAACGTCCTTTCTCTAAATATCGACTTTTCAAGGCTATGAGAGGATCACAATTCAGAGAAAGTCGTGGCGCGTAATCGGATTGTGATCGCGGGTAGGGCTTCATACATACAACGTTCAAGTGCTGCTCCTCGCTTTTCCTGCCAGCCAATCGGAGACCGTCAAAAATCGAAAACAATTGCGCGACAAACTCGTGATTGTGCCTTTTCGTGCGCAAGTCGCCACTCGGATTTGCGCAGCAAGCGCGGCGCTCGAATTGACGCGCTGGCAGCACCACCGCCGCCGCCGAGAGAGAGACAGAGAGACACAGTTCTCCCGTCATGATAAGCGGTCCGACGGCTGCGCTCGGCGCGTACGCGGCCGCGCTGGCGGCGGAGGCCGGCGAGGAGCTGACGCTCGAGGCGGCGCTCGCGTTCGTGGACAACTGCAGCGTCGAGAGCGACGTCGACGACGACGACGATGACGCGGCGCGCGCCGCTCCGGCGCGTCGGCGCGCGTCGCTCAGCAAACGCGCGAAGCGACCGACGGACGGGAACGCGGCGGCGCGGCAGCGCCTCGAGGCGCCGCCGAGCCCGCGGTTCTTCGCGCTCGTGGACGACTTCCAGCAGGGCCTCGACATCGAGGAGGACATCTCGGTCGAGGACGTGCTGCGCCTGGTGGACGCTGGCAGCGCCGCCGCGAAGCCACGTTCTGAGGCGAAGCGGCGGCGCCTCGCGCGCAAAGAGCCGAGTGAGTCGGACAGCGACTCGCCCAGCAGCAGCTCGCAGTCAGCAGCGCGACCGGCGCGCAAGCCGCGCCACAAGAGCGCAGAGGACGCGCTGGCGGCGCCGGCCGCGGAGCGCGCTGAGACGGAGGAGGAGCGCGCGTCCAACGACAACGCGGACGGCGCCGAGACCGAAGAGACAGCGAAGCCCAAGAAGAAGCGCATCCGGAGGCAGCGCGAGGAGCTGCTGTACCTGCGCGCGAAGGTGTCCGAGATGCAGCAGATGCTCGACGACCTGCACAACGGCATCTTCCCGAGCGAGTCCGGGAGCAGCAGCTCCGAGAGTCCCGGGTCGTCGCCGGTGGCGCGCCAATCGCAGCCGCAGGCGCAGTACGGAGCAGCCACGATGCGCCGCATGCACTGGAAGCTCCACGCCCAGACGCAGCTGGCCGAGCGCCAGCGAGCCGAGCAGGAGAACCAGCACCTCAAGGCGACGCTCGACGGTCAGCTCCAGCTCTCGAAGCGGCTCGAGCGGCTCATCATCAGCCAGGATCCGTCCGAGGTGCGTCCTTCTGGTGATGCTGGCTTCCATGTGCTGTGCTGAGTCACCACGTGCTCTGTTGCAGGGCTTGGAGACTCCGCCGCAGCCAAAGCGCTGCAAGACGCAGTTCGGCGGCGCATTCGAAGACGACGCGAGTCTGCTGCTGGACCTCAAGCAGGAACTCGAGCGCGCGTTCCCCGTCTTCGAGCAGCAGCTCGCGGCCAGCTACCTGCACGACCTGCGGGGCGAGAAGTACAACGTGCAAGTGAAGAGCAGCGCGAACGCGAGCGTGTTCATCGAGTTCACGGCGAGCAAGATCATCCCCCACGGCCTCGACGCGACACGGAAGGGCATCTGGCGCCTCATGTCGAGGGACGGACTCATGCGCAACAGCTTCTACTACCACGAGGTCCGTTGCTCGTCGCCGCGTTCGGAGCTCTTGAGTGGGGGCTGCTCACGCTGACGAACGTGGTGCGTGGTGGACGCCGCAGCTGGAGAAGCGCACGAGCGACTTCGCGGTGCGGGACTTCGGCGTCACGATCGACCTGAAGCACCGGAACCTCGACATCCTCGGCAAGCAGGCGATCCGGAAAGTCGACCAGTTGCACCGCACGGTGCTGCTCTGGAGCGCCGTCGTGGAGCCCGTGCGGTCGTCCGGGACGCTCCCGAGCGGCGTGCGCTTCCGGGAGCGCGGGTGGCTCGTGATGCAGCCGCTCGACGCCGCGCCGCACTCGACGATCATCAAGGTGCACATCACGTTCACGCCGGACGTCGGGAGCGGCGACGCGAGCAGCAACCTCGCGGTCGCGGCGATCTCCGAGCTCATGATCGACTCGGTCGAGAACAACCTCCACTCGGGCCAGGACCTCGTGAACGAGTTCATCGTCGAGGAGGAGTGGCGGGCGAGCACCCGCTCCGTCGCAGTGTAGCGAGCGACGAGCGCGTAGGTAGCGACCCACAATCAAATGCACGCACTTCAAGAACCGATCGCTCTGCTGCTGTTCGAGCTCCGAGAGACCGACGCCCTCGTTCACTCCGCACCGAAGGCGAGGCCTTCGTTACGAGACAACCGGCGACGTGGATCCCAAGCGAGAGCCGCTGGAGCGTCGAGAGCCGCATGCTCTTCCTCCTCCGAGTCGAACACCGAACTCGGTTTTCTCGACGTCACACTGAACGCTTCCATCCACGAAGTTCGCACTTAGGCGGAGACACGCACATCATGGAGGTCGGCGACGACCTGGCGGCGCTCGACGCGGCGCTCGCGTTCCTGGACGAGTGGGACCTCGAGGCCGTCGGCGGAGACGCGAACCGACTCTCGACGGAGACCGCGGCCGTGAAGCACGAGCTGGCGGTGACACCACCGCCGCAGACGACAACACCCGCGATGGGAGCAGCAGCAGCAGCAGCAGCAGCGACGCAGCAAACGAGCGGCGCGGACGTGTGTCCAGTTGACGTGGACGCGGCGCCGCGGCTGAAGAAGCGGCGCGAGGGCGAGAGCGCCGCCGACCCGCGCGCGCTGGCACTGCAGGCAGTGAACCTGCGCGTCAAGCGGCGGCGGCAGAAGGAGGAGCTGCTGGAGCTGCGGCAGAAGGTGCAGCAGCTCGAGTTGCGGCTCGAGCTGCTGACGACCGCGAGCGCGCCGGCGGTGCCACAACCTGCGATCCAGCACCGCTCGCCGCTCGGCGTCGTGTGGGGGCGGCTGGCGGCGAGGCAGCTCAAGGAGCGCGAGCGCGCCGAGGAGGAGAACCAGCGGCTCAAGGAGATGCTGGACGAGCACGTGAAGCTCGCGCGCAGCCTCGACCGCATCCTGCGCAAGCGCGCGACAGCACAGGTACTAGTAGAGAGAGAGCAAGAGCACGAGTGAGTTGGCTGACTGCTGTGTGCTGCCTGCCTGGCTGCCTGCCTGCAGCGACTGAGTCCGGACGGGATGGTGATCAGCGGACGGGAGCACGTCGGCGAGACGCCCCACGAGGACCTCTCGCGCGTCAACACGCTCGTGATCGACCTCGAAGGGCTCTACAGCGACATCGAGCGCATCTCGAGCCGCTTCGGCCTCGCGGAGCAGCTCGAGACGCCGTTCCGCGACACGAAGCTGCGCAAGGACGGCGCGGGCGGCGTGTTTCTCGAGTCGATGGACAGCCGCGTGCTGCCCTTCGACCTGCGCTCGACTGGCGCGACCGTGTGGCAGTTCCTCGCCGACGAGTTCGGCGGCCAGGCGCGGATCTACTACCAGAACGTACGACGGTGGGATCGCGTCGCGTTGCGCGAGTGGCTCGCTCGACTCACTCGTGCGTGTATGTGGCTCGCAGTGCACCAACATGACCGAAGACATCCGCACGTGCACGTACGGCATCGAGATGCAGCACAAGGAGACGCGGGCGGCGTTCTGGGGCACGTCGGCGATGCGCAAGTACGTCGAGAACGGCCGCATCGTGATCTCGTGGGCCGGGCAGTTCGAGCCGGTGAGCTCGGTCGCCGCCGTGCGGACGCGCGGAGAGGCCGCCGCCGCGGAGGCGCTGGGCGACTTCGTCTTCCGGCACAAGGGCTGGGTCGACATCGCGCCGTCCAAGCTGGACCCGAGCGAGGCCGTGGTGATGCAGTCGTACTACCGGATCGAGCCGGAGCTCGCGGACCCGAGCGCGGTGGACGACCCGGACGAGAAAATCTCGGCGCTCATGGACTTTGTGATCAGCACGACGGACGCGCGGCTGGACGCGAGCCACCAGTTCATCGAGAACATCCTGCTGCGCGACCACGCGGCGTTCGCTCGAAGGCGGTGACTTCGGATTAATGATACAGGGCTGTTGATGTTTGGTTCTGCCGTTTCTGATTGGCGCAAGCAGTTAGGCGGGTGGTGTCAACATTCGACTTTTTCATACAAACATTCATATCACAACGACCTTCACCTTTGGCGGGATGGCGGGAGTCGGAACTCTTCGTCTGCGCCGCCTTGAACGAGGAAGACCTTCTGCACTCGCACTCACGTTCCCATGAGCTCCTCGCCGACGACGGCGACGGTAGCAAGCGACCTGCTGAGCATGGACGGCGGCGGCCTCGTGGACACGGCACACGACGGGCTCACCGCCTGCGCCGCCGAGAGTCCTGATTTCGAGGCGAAACGCGAAAATCATGACACACAAGTCATCCATACGAGCGCTGGAGCGCCAGGCGACCGATCGCTCCACGAGCTCCTCGACTTCCCGAGCGACGCAGAGACGTCGCGAGCGAGCTTCAGTAGCTCCAGTAGTAGCAGCAGCAGCTCGCCCGTGGCTCGAAGGTCCAGTGCTGCCACCGTCGCCGCCACCACAACCACGACAGCAGCACCAAAGCTCACGTGCTCCCGCGCGCGGCAGCTATGCGAGATCAAGGCGCTGAGGAAACAGGAGCAGGAGCTGCGCGAGATGCTCACCCGGTTGCAGCAGGCGCCGTCGCTGCGCCGCGCATCCCCTCTTGCTGCGCTCGTCGAGTCGGTCGCGGAGGACGCCAGCGCGAGGAAGCTGGTGTGGCAGAGCGTCGCCAAGTGCGAGCGAGATACGCTGAAGCGCTCCCAGCACGAGAACCTGCGACTGCGCTCGAGCATCGTGGAGCTCAAGCGGCTCACGAAGACCGTGCGGCGCATGGTCACGAACCGTGCAGTCAAGAGCGCGGTGCGTGGCGTGGTGTAGAGCTGGGCTGGTCTATGACTCTCTCATCCTTCGCTAACCGGTTCTTCGTTCGATGCCACTGGCAGGTCTACGGAGAGCACCTGCTCCACGAGATCCCGAATGCGAACCTATCGCTGTCTCCCGACGACCACGCCATGTTCAGGGAGCTGCTCGCCGACATCTACGCGATCCAAGCGGACGCAGACACGAAGGTCCAAGCACTTGCGAACACGACGGCACCGAACAACCCCGTCCGG
>JAASGM010000206.1:0-29592 GCA_023334215.1 Globisporangium cystogenes | reverse complement strand
GGACACCACCGAACGAACGAGCAAGCACTCCGTCGCGCTCTCAGTCGCCGATTTCCCCCGCAGCCCGCAAGTCGACCTCTCCCCGCGCTACTACCCAAGACCCGTCGTACCCAGGCAAGCGAGGCACTCGCTTTCTCTCACTCTACGTTCGGATCCTCAGCCATGGCAGCCAAAGCCTGGTTCACGCTCGAGGATGCCAAGATTGCGTTCAACCTCTTTTGCTGCGTCTACGGCATCGGCACGCTCGGCATGCCGGCCAACTTCTCGCGCGCCGGGCCAGTGCTAGCGACCATCGCGCTGCTCTTCATGGCGTTCGCGAACGTGTACTCATCCGTGGTCTGCTCCAAGGTCATGCTGATCGCACCGCGCTCAGTCAAGACGTTCGGCGACCTGGGCGAGTTCTGCATGGGCAAGCCCGGCCGCTACCTCGTCGTGGTCTCGCAGATGGGCGTCTGCCTGCTCGTGCCGTGCGCGTTCCTCGTGCTCGGCGGCATCCTGCTTTCGAGCCTCTTCCCGGGCTCGTTCGAGCAGACAACGTGGATCATTCTCATGGCGCTGACGGTGCTGCCAGTGTGCCTGACGCCGACGCTCAAGGAGGGTGCCGGTGCTGCGTTCGCCGGGTGCCTCGGCACGATCATCGCGGATGTCATCGGCGTGGGTGTGCTGCTGCACGGCATGAACGGCCACCCGTCGATCCCCTCGCCGGACCTCTCGTTCAAGCAGGTGGCGACGACGTTCGGCAACCTCTCGCTCGCGTACGGCGCCGGCATCGTGATCCCAGCGCTCCAGCGCCAGCACAGCGACCCGACGCGCATGCCGCGCGTGGTGTTCGTCACGATCTCGTTCATCTCGGTGCTCTTCCTCGTGCTCGCGACGACGGGCTACTCGGCCGTGGGCTGCCAGATCTCGGGCAACCTGCTCTTCACGATCCTGCCGGACGCCACGACGAAGCTCACGCGCCTCGGCTTCTCGTCGGACCAGGGCATGGTCGTGCTTGCGTACCTCTTCATGCAGCTGCATATCACGATCGCGTTCGCGGTCATCGTCTCGCCGGCGTTCTACATCCTCGAGCGCCTGGTGCTCGGCATGCACAAGAGGAAGCCGGAGGACGAGGAGGCCAACTACGCCGCCGTGGACACGCCCGGCGTCAACGACGGCTTCAAGGACCGCACGTCCAAGGGCTCGGTGGTCTCGATGGCCGACATCGACAAGGAGTCTCTGGACGACGAGGAGGAGGCGCGCGAGTACCGCGGCGCGAACGCGTTCAAGTACGTCGTGCTTCGCATCGTGGTCATTGCGGCGCTCGTCGCGCTCTCGGTGGCGCTCAAGGACCACTTCCTCGACCTGACGGACTTCGTCGGCGCCTCGGCGATCACGCTCAGCTGCATCATCCTGCCGATCGTATTCTACCTCAAGAAGCTCTGGCCGAAGATCCCGATCTACGAGAAGGTGCCGGCGGTCTTCGTCGTGCTCGTGTGCCTCGCGCTCGGCGGCTACGTGACGTACAACACCGGCAAGGTGCTGTTCAACCCGGACCCGGCGGACCCGGACGCCCCGCCGTTCCCGTTCTGCGCGCCGGAGTTCGAGCGCAAGGTGTTCTACAACTCCAGCGCCGTGTAAGCCGGCGGCTTGGGGCTCTCCGAGTCGTGATGACAGCGGCGGCGCTTGCAACATGGAAGGAATGGTGTGTGTGTGTGTGTGTGTCTTGAAGGATAATGCGGGGGGCACGAATGGATGATCTACTCTACTGGTATCACGCGCTCTTGACGAAGTACGGCTTGAACTGGGTCTCGACGGGGCAGAACGGGAACACGGGCGTCTCGGGCGTGGTCGCCGCCGCGCCGCCGAAGAGCGTCTTGCCCGTGTGGTACATGACGTACAGCCCGCAGCTCGTGCAGAGCAGGATGAGGAAGACCGCGATCGCGCGCTCGTAGATCGGCACCTTCTTCCAGCACACCTTGAGGTAGAACATGAGCGGCAGGATGAGGCAGCACGTGGTGATCGTCGACGCGCCGATGAAGTCGACGAGGTCGAGGAAGTGGTCCTTGAGCGCGATCGACGCGAGCACCAGCAGCGCGATGAGCACCGTGCGCATGAGCACGTAGCGCAGCGTGTTGCGCGTGCCGCGGTACTCGGCGAGCGTGGCGTCGTCGCCGTCGATCTGCTTAGCGCCGTTCGTCGACGCGAGGTCGCTCCGCGAGAGGCGCTCGACGCCGCCCTCGACAGTCGACTCGCCCGAGTGCAGCGACGGCGTCGCCTGGGACACGTACGACTGCTTCTCGAGTCCGTCGGTGTACTCGTCGGCGATCTGCTCCGCGAACGGGATCTCCTGCGTCTTGTGCATGCCGAGGAGGAAGCGCTCGAAGAGGAAGAACGCCGGGTGCAGCAGCGTCGAGAACGCGATGACGATGTGGAGCTGCATGAAGAGGTACGCCATGATGACCGCGCCGCGGTCCGAGACGAAGCCCAGTGCGGTCTCGCCGGACTCGCCCGAGCCGGCGATCGAGAAGAGCAGGTTGCCCGAGAGCTGGCAGCCGCCGGCGCTGTAGCCGAGCGCTGCGAGCGCCAGGAAGAAGCACGAGACGACGGTCAGCGTCACGAAGACGACGCGCGGCATGCGCTTCGGGTCCGAGTGCTCGCGCTGGAGGTCGGGGATCACGATCGCCGCGCCGTACGCGAGCGACAGGTTCCCGAACGTCGTCACGATCTGCTTGAAGCTGAGGTCCGGCGACGGCGGCGACGGGTGGCCGCTCATGCCGTGCATGAGCACCGCGATGCCGACGATGTCGGCGATGATCGTCCCGAGGCACCCGGCGAACATCATGCCGGCGCCTTCCTTGAGCGTCGGGATGAGCGCGACGGGGAAGACCACAAGCGCCATGAAGACGATCCAGTACGTCTGGCTGAAGGCGCCGGGGAAGAGCACCTGGAAGAGCAGACTGCCGAGCACGAGAAAGGCGCACGGCACGAGCAGGCAGACGCCCATCTGCGAGACCACGACAAGGTAGCGGCCGGGCTTGCCCATGGCCCACTCGCCGAGGTCCGTGAAGTTGCGCACGCTCTTCGGCGCGAGCAGCATGATGCGCGAGAGCGTGACGCTCGCGTACACGTTCGCGGACGCCATGAGCACGAGCGCGATGGTGGCGATGACCGGCCCGGCGCGCGCGAAGTTGGCCGGCATGCCGAGCGTGCCGATGCCGCAGACGCAGCAGAAGAGCGCGAAGGACGCCTTGAAGTCTTCGCCCGTGAAGAACGGCGACGCCTTGCGGGAGGACGCCATGTTCGTCGCCGGCGGGTGGTGGTGGCGAGGAGCGTTGGTGTGTGTGTGAGCGAGCTGCTCGCTGGCTGCTGGCGCGCGGAAGCGGAAGTGAGCGAGCAGCTCCGCCCGGCGCGCGGATCCGGTGTTGGCACTCGGCCAGGAGCTTTTTCACGCAGCGTTTGCGCATCGGTCGAGCGCCGCCGTCGCCGCCGAGTGTCTCGCGGCCGCCGTGTGTGATTGGACGAAGGTGGTTGGGCTTGACGCAGGGCGTGAGAGATCCGGAGCCCGGCGCTCGGTGGCGGCGGTGGGCGGCGCCGAGTGTTTCGTCTTCGCGCGCGTCAGTGTCGGCGTCTCAAGCGATGGCTGGCGGGGCTGACTCGGCCAGTGCCGGTGCACCGCGTAGCAGAGACAGTCGCGGTTGTCAGATGAGGAGGAGCCGAGCGCTCCACCATCCTCCGGGCTCGTCGCATCTCTGAGATATCGGAGTGCCATGCGGTCGCGATTGACGGATGAGGGTGGCTGCAGATGGCAGCGAGCCGGACGCTGAGCGCGGCGTGTCTTGGAGCGTGACATCTCGAGAATCTGGAGCGCCTCAGGGCACCAGGCGACACCCGCGGCGAAGCGGCGGCGGCGGGCGGGCGAGTTGGAACGAGCGAACTCGCCTTCTCCACCACGCAACACGCAGGTTGCGAGGTGGTGGCTGCAAGCGCTCGGGAGCGCGGGCGGTGACGTTGCGTCGAGGGTCGTTCTGAGGTGGTCAAGAGGACCGTCATGAGCCATGCATGAGCAGGGACCGAGATGTCCGATTTGTCAAAATGTCCGATTTGAGATATTCCTCCAGAATATCCGGAAATACAAGGAGAAAATGAGCGACAGCGCCGCCGACGCGCTCCTCGCGCTGCTGCATGAGCTGCTGTGCGAGCGCTGGCGGCCAGCGGGGGCCACACGGCGCCCGTCGGACGAGGCGGCGTACGAGGCGCCGGCAGTGCGCGTGCGCGGCCTCCGCGTGCAGCGGACGCTCTTCGTGCACTTCGTGAGCGCATCCAGGAGCCTGCGCCTTGACCTCCAGTGCGTCACGTCAGCACGCGCGCACGGGGACGAACCTGCCGACCGGCCGACTAACTAACGTACTAACGCGTCGCGGCAGACTGCGCGAGTACGTTAGGGCGGCAGACGGGGACGCGCGCGTGGGCGAGTGGCTCTGCAGCAAGGAGCTGCTGCGCTGGCGGCTCGAGCGCGGCGTCTTCGCCGAGTTCGAGGCGCCGCCGTCCGCCGCCATGCAAGCGGAGCTGGGGAAGCTGGCGCCGCCCGTGCTCGCGCGGCTGCTCGCGTTCTTGCGCGGCCCCGAGTTCGTCCGCGCCACGCAGACCAGCAAGGTTCCGTACTGCTGCTGCTGCTGCTGATCCCGTACTGCAGCAGCAGCTCTGACACTGGACGCGCAGCATCTCCATGGACTGGCCGACAACGCGGCGCTGTGGCAGCAGTTCCTCCAGCAAGGTACAGGAGCTGCGTGCGTGTGTGTGTTGGGGGGGGGGGCGATCGGACCGAACAACTGCTCTCGACGCGGCTGACGCCTGAGCTCGCGCAGACTTCCCACACGCCAGCAGCGCGGCCGAGACACCGGACAACAAGACGACGTACGTCGCCCAGCACCGCAGGAAGCGACAGCGCGAGCGCCAGCATGCGCTGCCGCCGTGGACACGCGGCCGCGACGACGTTGGGCTCTGGTTCCACCGCCCGCCGCCGCCGCCAGGGCTCTGGGTGCCTCCGGCGCCGTTCCAGCCCGCGCTGCCAGGTCGAGACCGTCGCTGGGACCTCGACTCGGACTCGGATGTGCGGCTGCCGTTCGATCAGCGCGGCCTCTGACGGAGCCGCTGAAGTCGATTGTCGCGTTCGTTCGCGTTCCTTCGCGTAAGCTGCGAACGCTCGAAACGAAGGCTCTCGCACGAAGCGAACGCTCGGCCCTCGGCCCTTGTCGGTCGCTAGAGACGCAGTGTGGATCGATGCGCTTCGGTGCCGCTTCGACTGATCGGTGGCCTCCCACTTGAGCAGCTGGCTCGTTCTGCGTCGCTCTTGTTCCGGTGCTAGCGAAGTTCGCCCACAGGAGGCGCTCTGACGGGAGTTCCGAGCGCCGCAGCTCGTCATCCGCCGCTTCGCCGCCAGCGGTCGCAGGAACAGCAGCCGACAGCTCGCGGATGCGGTGGGGAGAGCGGCCGCCGCACTCTGCTGCAGCGCGCGACGAAGACGCAGCCGTGCTGGTGGTCGCACCTCGCGAGCCGCAGCAGCACCCGAAGATCGCGAAGGCGACGACCACTCGACCGGCGCTCACAGGCACGGCGTTCGGGCGGAGCGTCCGGCCGGGCAAACAGCGACCAAGCGCTCAGGCTGTGAGCTTCCCCGCGATCGACTCTCTCGGCGCTCGTTCGCAGCCCGACGCCAGCGACGCGCGGCCACAGCGGCCCCCGTCGGCGTTCCTCGTGTGCGCAGGAGTCGCCGTGAGCCCCAACAACGACGCCGAGCGTCCGGACCACGCCGACGAGCGCGTCGACGCGTCTGCTCTCGTGTTCGGCGCGGCAGCAGCAGGGGCCCCGACGCACGAGCGCGCGAGGAAGCCGGCGGCTCACCCGCCCGCGCCGGCGGCTTCGGCTCTCCAGCGCTCCGACTCGGAGCTGGAGCTCATCATCAACGACTTGCGCGAGAAGATCGCGCTGCAGCACCGCATCGAGGAGGCGAAGCGCAGGGCGGCGCTGGACGCGGCGACCGGATCGCTGGACTCGAGTCGAAGCGCCGGGGGCGGCGGTGCGGAGCTCCACCCGCCGCGTAGACACCTCAAGAACCCGCTCGAGCGCGTCCAGAGCAACCCGGCGATGTCCATGGACCCCTCGAGCGCGAACTTGCTCAAGCGGCAGCAGTCTGCTGGCTGCGTGACCCGCCCGCAGTCGGCGGCGCATGGCGAGCGGCTGGCCCCACCCGCGGTGGTGGCCACCGGCATCACCGCAGCGCTCTTCTCGGCGGCGTCGTCGAGCTCGCTCTCTCGGTCGAACCTGCACGGCGGCTCCGGGGTCCCAACGTCCGCCAGCCTCGCGCATCACTCCAGCAGCGCGCATCACGACGATGCGTCGCTCGAAAGAGTTTACGACGACGAGGGGATGCTGATCAAGTCGTACGCGCAGGACACCAGCAGCCACGGCTACCACCCGCACTTCCACAGCTCGACCGCCATCGGAGCCCAGCGTCCGGTCGTGTACAGCAGCGCTGACGCGAAGAAGGCGGCACGGAGAGCGCGAGGAGCGGCAGCTGCGAGCGAGAGCGACCAGCGCGACAGCAGCTTCCACCTCGAGCTGCAGCGCGCCAACAACAACGCGAGCGACAGCGACGGCTCCTCGTCCTTCGGGGACGACGACGAGAACCCCTTCTTCTCGCGCGGCGCTCTCTCGCCCATGGGGCCGTGGGTCTCGGACGCGGGTCGGCCCGAGCTCGACGGCGTCGAGACCCACGGATCCCCGTCACCGCTCTCGAGCGCCCGCACGGACGACGAGTTCGCTGAGCTGTCGCCGCGAGCGCGGCTGCTCTGGTTCTCTCGCTGCGCAGACGGCGAGTCGCCGCCATCGCCCGACAGAGAGAGTCCGAGGCTCGGCGAACGCCACTGCGGGGCGTTCCGACCGGCGAGCGCCGGCGTCGCGAGACACCAACGGGTGGACGGAGCCAGCACAGCTCCTGCTCGCTGCGCTTCCGCCAAGGGCTCGCACCCGCAGAGGAGGAAGGGGAGCAACAACGACGCAACGAGAAGCAACAGAGTCTCGATCAAGAAGCGGCCGCACGCGAAGAGCTCCAAGGCGGGCGGCGAAGTCTCCTAGTCTCCCTCCCTCCCACGCGCCGAATGCATACGCTCTTCGCTTCGCCTGCCTGCTCTCACGCCTCGCTCGCGTGGTGGATGTGCGGCGCCATCTCTCGCATCGCCACGGACCTCGCGCCTTCTCTTGGAGCGCGCAGAGCAACCGGCGGGGCCGCGGTCTTGATGTCGAGATCTTCGTCGCTCTCGTCTGCCTCAGGACCTCGCTCGTGGTGCACGCGCTTAGTAGCACACGGCGACTTGGCAGTCTGTCCGCGCTCGTCATCGACTTCAGGCGCGACCTGGTCGAGACGAACACCGTCGTCGTCGTCGTTGTCTTGGCCCGAGACACCACCGTGGCTTCCCGTCGCAATGCCTCCCGCTCGCTTGGCTGCCTGCGACTCGCTCGCGAACACAGCGCATCCGAACGCGACTTCGATCGCCTGCAGCATCGACAAGACCTCCTGAGCGTCGTCTGCTGCCCCCTCAAGGTCTCCAGCAGACTTGGCGCTCGACGACTGCTGCTCTCCGCGCCGAACGTCGCCCGTCGGGTCGAGAGAGCGCACCATCCAGTCGGTGATCCACGCTACCTGCTCGCTCAGCTCCTCGCTCGAGGCGAAGAGCTGGCGGAGCAGAAGCGAGCGCTTCGCTCGAACGACGCAGAACGTGAGCAGCTGGAGCGAGTACTCGCGCAGCACTTGGTGGTCGCGATAGTACGCCGCGGCCTCCAGGACGCCTTTGGCGGCGGAGAAGATGTGGCAGTGAACTGGTGCGTCCTCCGCGCGCGTCGCCGCGTGGTCCATCGGCGCCATCGCAGCTTCTTCGGCGTCCAGAAGCGCTCCAAAGACGCGCAGAACGGCCTCCAGGTGCGTCGCTTTCACATCTTCGAGAACCGTCATGAGGAGGGACAGGAGCTTGTCTCGCTGAGCGGAGCCGCCTCGCAGCGCGATCTGCGCGAGCACCGGCGCGAACTCGTCGTGGAACCCGAGGCGCACGATGTTCGTCAGCGCCGTCTGGCTCAAGACCAAGTTCACGTCGACTGGGACGCAGCAGCCTCGCGTCCGGTGCTGCTCTGAGTACACGTCGCCACCGGGCTCTTGCGACGCGAACGCCACCACGTCGCGGATCATTCGACGCTCCGCCTCGAGCGTACAAGTGCGCACTTGCATCGCGCCGAACTCGCTGAGCGAAGCCGACAGCGGCGGAGTCGATGCCCCCGAGCCGTACTTGTGTTCCGACTGCAGCGAGAACAGAAGACGGTCGAGGAACTGCAGGTCGTGCGTGAACAGCCGAAGGGTCTGCGCGCGTTCGTCGGGCGAAGCAGCGAACTGCGGTCTCAAGCAGCTCTCCAAGAACCCGCCGACTCGGCTGAGAGCCGCGACCACTGAAGCGCTGGAGAGCGTGATCCCGCCGCCGCTCGTCGGATCCACCACTTCGAGTGGTTGCTCGCGGTCGAAGAACAGCTCCAGCAGTGCGCGGTAGAAGGCGCACAGCACCTCGCGCCAGTTCTCACTCGAGCTGCTGCCGGCGTCTTCGGATGCGATCTGACGCGTCAGCGTCGTCACCGCAGCGCGCAGCAACTCGACGCAGCCGTCAAGCAGGATCGAGTTGCTCTCGCCGAGAAACACGAGATCGAAGACCCAACTGCGCGCGACGGTCGAGTTGGACGAAGACGACGCCAAGATCGCAGCGCGCAGCAGCCAAGCGCTGAGTGCGCACTTCCGCGCATCTTCCGCGTCCGTCTCCGGACCCGAGGCCGCCAGCCACTCGAGAACCAACTTGGATAGCTGCTGCTGGGAGTGGCGCAGCGCACTGTCACTGTCGCCTCGCAAGGTTGCGATACCGAAGAGGTACTGGCACCCCAGAGTACACGCTTGGAGGTCCACGAATTCGAGGGTCAGCTCTTCCACCGCGCCACTCCAGCCAAACAAGCGCTCGGACTCGACTGAAGCAGTCGCTCTCGCGCCGGATCCCCGCCCCAGCGAGAGCGAGCGCTCGACGATTGCTCGAAGGAAGTCACAGTAGCCTCCTCCGAACGCGTCCACGACGCTCCTGAACCTGGCGTTCTCGCCAAGCGTCTTCTGGACGAGCGCTTGCACTGCTGGACTGGCCGTCGCGAAGAGTGGCGCGCAACCACCCGACGCGCGGACTCTCGTCGCGTCCGATCGCGCGGCTGCTGCCTCCTCCCGTTTCTCGTACATGAGCATGTACGCGTTGCGACGCTTCATCTGGACACTGCTCACCAGTGCGCCGCTGCTCCAGCGCGTCTTCACCTCCTCGCCGCCAAAGCACTCCACGTCCATCATGCCGATGTCGAACTCCCGCACGACTTCGTCGTTGAACTCGAGCCACCGTTGCGCATGCGTGCGATCCTTGACGAACGAGTAGTAGTGGCCCATGTCGGACGTGCCAGAGTGCACGACGATCCCCACCAGGTCGTACATGACCGAGGCACCGTCCACTCGCGCCTCCGCGGGAGTCCGCGACAGCGCCTCACTCGTGAACGGCGCCATGTCGATCTCCAACGGGAACTCGAGGTAGTCGTTGATCTTGAGCTTCTCCATCGTGTCGAAGTCGAACTCGAACCGCTTGAGGTGGCACACGAGAGTCTGCGGCAGCGTCTTGATGCAGATGCGCTTCGTCGCACACACCTTCTGCTGCAGGCGCTCGCAAAAGTACGCGTTCTCGCCTTCGAGCGACTCGCCTTGGACGTACAGCTCCAGAGACTCGCGCAGGTGCTTCTTCTTGGAGACTTCGAGGCTCAGCGCGAAGAACTTCTCCTCTCTCTCGGACACGTCACCCTGCTGCGTGATGATCTGGTTTACCAGCACGCCGCCAAAGCACTCGTCCAGGAAGGTTGCGGCGACTTGCGAGGTGCTCGCGTTCGTCTCGGGCTGTTCGCTTGTTGGGTGACGAGCAGCGCAAGCGGTCGATGCTGCGCTCCGGAGACACGTGTCGATGCGGTCGAGAAGCACGCAAAAGAACTCATCGGCGTCCATCTGGACGCGCAAGTCCGTCGGGTTGCCATCCAGGTCTTTGTGGGACAGCGCGAACTCTGTCGGGTCCGTCGACTTGAACGCGGTGAGCGCCAGCGACACAAACAGTCGTTGGAGCTGCGCGACCTCCTCCGATTGAGACTCGCTCGAACCTGTCGAGCAGCACTCTGTCGCAAGCAGCCCCTCTCGGAACACGGGGTTCGTGAACAGCTGCTGGACCAGCGAGTTCATGTAGCAGACACATCCCGGGTTGACGAGCCCCGCGTGGTTGATGCCACTTTCAGCGTCCTGCAAGAGCTCTTGCGGCGAGAAGTTCCACGGTCTGCCGCGTGCCTGAAGCTCGTCCATGACGGTCTGCTGGAACGCGCTATGGAGCTTCAGAACAGCGGTCATATCTGCGAGGCTCGCGTCGAGAGGAAAGTTGACCGTGTCTGGGCCGTCCGATGAAGGCGCAAGTAGCGTCAGGAGCAAGGCTTGTGCGGCGCCACGGCTGCGCTCGCTCGTGCATGCTGGCAAAACAGAGACGACGCTCGGGTCCCCGAAGATCAGCTGCTTGAGTACGAACGAGATCACCTCGCGGTCGCTGGAGGTCTGTTCAGGTCTTCGATCGGCATCTCCGACCCGCCAGTGCAGAGTCGACTCACGAAGCGTCTCCGACAACTGCACGAGTGACGTTAGGGTCTTCAGCATCCCATGGACGAAGTCGTCGTCTACGGCTGCTCGAGTGTACAAGGCGGCTTCAGCAACGTGACGGTGAAGCATGTCGACCAAACGCTCAGGTAGCTTCGACTCCGACAGCCACACAACCAGAGTTCGTCGTGACGTGGGTTCCATGCTTTCCACCGACGAACGCAACAGCGAGTCGAAGAACGCGTCGAGCTGCTCGCGATTCTGACCGCTGCACTCGCTTGCGACGAAGTTGCTCAGTCCACGCACCAAGCAACCAATGAGAGCACTCAGCCTGCCGTGAAGCGGAGCGGCTGTGGTCAGCGCGGTGAGCTCTTGGAGCGTCATCGATCGAACAGCCGACGACGAGCACCCAAGGAGTAGTGCTGACACCCACTGCGCGCACGAACGATGAGGGTGAGCCGAGCACGAGACGTCGTCACTTTCGTGGTCGTCAGCGAAGATGTTCGCCAAGATCGTCGGCTCGAGCGCCACCACCGCTGCAAAGAGCTGCACTTCACTCTCGATCGCTTCTTCTACCTGTGGTGGGAACGGGAAGGGGCTGTCCGGCGAGCTCGATGCGTTCGGAGCGGCGAGAGCAAGTGCGCTGCTGTGGCGCACTGCGCTCGCTCCCAGCTTCTCGAGTGAGATCGAGCGGATGAAAGCCGGCAGCGTCGACGAGAACAAGCGCATGTCGAACGGACAAGTGCCTGTCGCTCGCCACGACTGGTTCGTGCCTTGTGTGCACTGCCGGATGAAGTACTGGAGAGTGCGAACAACCGCAGCTAAGCACGTTGCCGTCAGGTTCCTCGCGTACGTGGATCCAGCCTCGGAAGCGTCGAGCTGCAGCGACTCCCAGTTCGCCAGCGCTTCGTACAAGTGCCGAGCTCCTCCCAAACGCACAAATCGCTCACGCCACTGCCGTCGCGCCGACTCCGACTTGTCTGAAGTCTCCGAGGACGCGATTGGGAGCAAAAGCGCTTCGACCAGTCTCATCGCGTACAAGAGCCGGTGGACGTTCGACGTGTCGAGCTGATCCATCCACGCCACGTCCTCGACCACTTCTTCAGAGCTCGATGGCCGCAAGCGGATCATCTTGCGGAGAAGCTCGTTGTTCGTCGGCAGTCGGCAGAGCAGCTCCCAGGCTCGTTGAGACGTCACGTCGTTCCGGTCGACTAATCTGAACAGCGTGTGGAAGTACGCGGCGTCATTCGCAAGCAACTGGCTTGGAACACTGCGTTTCGACACCTTTGGCTGGGGTGGGTCGATGTCGCGCTTCTCAGCCTCCAGCAACGAGCTCAAGTTCTCCTTTTGCTTGGTGTCGCACGCGATCGCCGCGTCCTCAAGCGCCTGGCTGAGATCCTCGATAGACAGATCTGGTCCCCGAGAAGGTGGCACGTCCTCGGGCCAGTGCAGGTTCGGTCGCACTCGCAGAGTCGGAGACTGAACTTTCAGTCGCGCTGGCGTAGCCGCCGCCTCGTTCAATGTTCCAGTGTCATCCTTCGAGATGTCGTCGAAGTCGCCAAGCTCAAACGGCATCCCGTGGTCTCGGATACCACGGACTTCAAGCTCGAGGTGCGATCCACCTCGACGACGACGTGCTGCGCCGACACTCTCGTCGCTGTCGTCGCTACTCTCTTCGTCCGGGATCACATCCAGGAGTGTGTGCTGGTGCTGAAAGGTCCAGCTCGGACGGCGCGAGGACCCGAAAGCCTCGCGGAACCCCATGCCGGCGACTTGCAGCTCCTTCATCGGAGACGGGTGAATCTCCAAGTGGTGGAGGCGCTCCTCTAAGCTCTCCAGCTCAATCGCTCGCCCTCCGAGGTGGGATTTACTCAGTGACGCGCCATGGCGACCAGAGACGTCTCCTTCCAAGGTTCCTGGATCCGACGCGTGACTGGATCTGCGGCTGGTGTTTCTGGATCGAGCGCACACCGTCGCATCGCAAGCCGCTAAGAAGTACAACAGCAGATCAACGCAACGATTCACGGTAGTAGGAGTGTCCACATCGACGCCGCCCAGACGATCGTCTGCACGGGACTCCGCTGATGCCAGATAGCCCATGCACGTGTCCACGAACTCGAGTTGCTTCTGAACAGCGTACGCCGTCCCTCGCACCTCCGGAATGAACTCGAGGTAGCAGCTTGCGAGCAATGTGATGCACTCTTCTGCCACCTCTGGCGCGGTCGCCTTGATAGCGAGATGCCATAGCTGCCCCAGCCCGATCAGTGGCTCGCCTGTTGCCAAGTCGACGGTGCGATCGCCCTCATCACCTGACACGCAGTCCTCGTCATCACCTTCAAGTTCGGTCGCGTACGTCTCAAGAGCACCTCGTTGGAGGTTGAGGTGACGAAAGAGCCCATGGACACAGCTCCGAGTAGCCAGCGTGATGCAATCACCAGGCAATGAACTGAACTTGGGGATCAGGAAGCTCTCGATCAAATCGGCTGAAAACAGCGCGGTTGCATCACCCTCCGACTCGCCATCAGCAGCACGCATGACCGACGTGTTCATGCACAACTCGATCCATTGAAAGCACAGCGACGCTTCGTCATTCGTCCCCGCGTGCTCGATCAGAAGTTCCCACGCCACGTCAAGCTGTGATCGCCGAGCGTCAGGTGGCGCGCCAGCGTTCGTCTCGACAATCCACGCTGCTCGAAGCGCGAGCAAGCGCACTTTGATCTTGCTTCGATGCAAGACGGGTGGGTCTGTGCTCTCGTCCGGGCTCACTGGTACACTCGTCCGGTTGGCACCGTCGTCATGAACTCCTTTCTTCAGATCCGTCAGTTCGCTCAGCAGCTCCTCGGCAATCGACTCGCCTCCGCGCGTCTCCAGCGACGGCAGCTGCCACTTCGCTTCCGTCGCCAGCAACGCGAGCCGGGTGAACAGTTTGAGCGACGGCTGCAGCAGTTGACGTCGGGAGACATTCATGATGCACGCGCGAACGAAGTTGTCGATCAGCACGGGTGCCCTTCGCGAGTGGCTCTCATGATGCGAAGTTGCTGCGCTGTCGTCGTCGCCATTGTTGCTCGGCGTCTCGCTCTCGCAAGACGCATCCCGCTTTACAATCTCCTCGATCTGCTGAAGAACGTGGTCCGCGATCTCATCGAACTCCACTGCTGGTACAGCGATCTCCCACAGGTACCTCAACACTTGATCCGTGATACTGGGGCTCTCCGACACATCACCGCGCGATGAAACATCGTCCACACTCAAGCTGCCTCGAGCAGCGATCGCAGCAAGAAGCGACAACAGCCCAGGGTCAACCGTAGCAGATATACTCTGGAGCTTGGCGAGCAGGTAGCTGAGCAGCGGCGCATCGAGGCACTCGACGATCTCCAGTAGCAAGTCTTGGACGGGGATGCGGTGAGCGTCGTGGCGCTGGTGATTCTGCTGCTGAAGATTACCGGAGTCAGCCCCACGGTAGCATCCCCAGACAAGGTCTAGCCACTGTGGCTCAAGACACTCCAACTCGGAGGCGAACTGGAAGAGGGGAACGGAACGCTTGATGAGTTCCGAGTGGATCTTCGCACCAAATAGCTCGTCGATGACCGCGTAATCCTTCAGCCATAGCACTAGGTACCCCAGCTTGCCCATCAAGCTCGACGCTGTCGGATGGAGCTGCTGGCTCACTTGGTCGTTGAACTCGCGCGTGAGCAGTGACACGATCTCGGACAGACCGTAGATCCGCTTCTCAAGCGAGCTGCTTTTGAACTGACGGACGTACATCTCGAGACGCAATAGCTGGACGCTTTGCTTGAGCTCGTCCGAGGTAGTGTGTGCAGCTTCATCGTCGTTGTCCTCGATCACAGCAACTTCGCACTCTAGTCGCTCATGAATCTGCAACACCCTGACGAGTACCACTTCCAGAACCTGCCCGACTTCAGACAGCGCTTCTCTCGACAGCGATAGGAACTCGGCAGAGGCGAGTGCTCCGAAGAACGTCCTCGCGCTCGTGCAGAACGGAAGGAAGTACACGAGCAGGAATCGACTCGATAGGTGGTCCTTCACCGCGTACAGCGCTCGAAAAACGCACTGGATGGCCTCGAACGACAGCACGGTGTCCACTTCTCCGTCGTCGTCGCTTACGATGCTGCGCAGACTTGAGAGGAAGAGCGAGAAACCGCCGATCTCGCCCCAGAACTGCACGTTCTCCAGGTAACACGCCGAGACGTGCACATTCCGCTCGACAACGAATCGGTAGGTTCCAGCGCTTTCACGATCAGCGAGAAGCTTGCCGCGGTCACCGCTCTGGTCCGCGGATGCTGGTTGACTCGCGTAGAACTGGCGCTGCTCGTCGAAGATCCGGGTGAGCGTCGGCAGCAAACACGGGTCGCCTCCAAGCAGTCTGTGCTTCGTCTTCACGAGTACGAACTGGAGAAAGGTGTTGACCGACGCGGCACTGTCCCCGCCGAGTGGCTTTGCGAGCATCAGTTGCACGACTTGCGGCAGGAAGTCCGACTCGAAGCGCTCGAGAAGCTCGTCCGGCAGCCAGCGACGGTAAATTCCCGCAGTGTCGCTCTCCGCTTCCTCCTCTTCTTCATGTTCGCGATGCGGCTGCGACCCGATGTGCCGAAGAACCTCGAGCAGCACCGCCGAATCGTGACTTGACACGAGTTCGTTCGCGAGCAGCAGGCACGCGCCGTCAAAGTCCTGCGCCAGCTCACCCGCCACTTTGGCCACGTCCTCGGCGCGCACGCCGCCCATCGCCGCGCAGTCACCACGGATTAGGTTGCTGTCTCTTTCGCGCACACGCGCGCACTCAGGAAGAAGTCTCGCACTCCACGAGCGCGGATGTGGAGTCTGCGACTCTTGCTTCTGCGAGAAACCGCTTCTGTAGCCATCTGTATTTTGTAATTTAGGCTAATTACGATGACTAAAATTGCTTTTTAGGAACCCCAGGGACACTGAAGTTCATGATTTCTAACCTCGGTACTTCCTTCCGTTTACCAGTGTCCGCATCGAACTCTTCCTTCTTCAACACCTTTCAAGTATGACTGGCACACTCAAGATCCGGCATTTCTCTCATGGAAAATGGGCCTCTTCGACTTCGCGGCAACGTTTCGTGTCCAGCGCCACACGATGCGAGTGCGTCTCCCTCGATTCGACTGTAAAATGCAGTGTTTGTCTGAAACCACGATCATGACACTGGACGAAAAGGAGACAGATCTGGAAACATGGTTTGAGACGCAAGTGTTACAATAGTTTTCAAGCATAAACGACGCTTTGGTCGAGGTTGAGTTGACTTGGAAACTGGCTTAGTGACCGCGTGGCTGAGAATCGATCGCCTCGGTGCAGCTCGATGTGTAAACTTCAACAACGATCGAGGATGTCGGGATAGTGACACGATTGTTGACCACAACACCTTGAGCACCGTCAATCAGAAGTCGACGAAGAGCTCTTCTGGTATCAGCATCAAGAAGAAGTAGTAGCTAGCCTCAAGCCTCAAGCTACCACATCGGCTCCGCTCTTAACTCCTCTAGTTAACGATAGTCACGCCTACCAACTCGTTGAGACCTGAGAGAATATCGTGCGCGTCGACGCCACGAAGGTCGTCCAGCGGACGGCGCTGTAGCCACCGCGCGTGGGCACCAGCCGCCCGTGCGCCGACATAGTCACGCTCGAGGTGGTCGCCGACGTGCAGCACGTCGTTGAATTTTGCGTCCAGCGCGCTCCGCCCTGTCAGCGCCGCAAACGTCGTGCGAAAGATCGCGGCGTGTGGCTTGCACACGCCAACGTCCCAGGAGGTCGCCACGACGTCAAAGTACTCGCGCAGCCCCACGTCGCGCAGGACGCCGTCGAGCCGCTCGTCAAAGTTCGATATCACGCCCAGCGGCACTCCGGCGCCGCGCAGCGCCTCCAGCGCCGGCCGCGCGTCGTCAAACACGCTCCAGGCGGCGCCGGTCGCAAAGTGTGCGTACACGTCGCTCACGAAGCGCTCGGTAGCCTCTGCGGCGCGCAGCTGCGTTACCAGTGGTGGCGGTAGCGCGTCCAGCACCAGCCGCTCCCACCAGCCTGCTGCCGATCGCGCACTCGGCGCCTCCGAGCGTCCGAAGTTGCCGCTTGCCGCGCTCAGCCGCTCGAAGGCGTGCGGGAAGCTGCGCGCGACGTGGGCGGCCGTCTGCGCCTGCTGGGAGGCGTTGAGAGTGATTGTCTTCGTCAGGAAACGAGCGTACGTGTCGCCCACTGGCTCGCGCGGCCGCAGCAGCGTCCCCGTGGCGTCGAACGTCACCGCGCGCCAGCGCATCGCAAGTTGCTGGCGTTGAAGATTTGATAGTGCGTAAATCGAGGGAGTCACCTGTCGATTACACAAAGTTGTCCGAGTGATTGTCAGTTTACCACGACGAGGACTCCGAGCGGACCTCCCAGAGTCGAGCATGACGTCAAGACTCACCTATCAAGAACCACAGCTGCACAGCACCACCAGACATCAGACTCTTGACATCCGACACTTTACTCGACGAGGAACTCACTTTCAATTCTGCGACCACCGCAACAACCTTCCTTTACTCCACTCCACTCCTCGTCCGACCAAGCACCTACTTCGTCCAGTTCACCCGCTCAACCTCAGTTCTCAAGGCCGAGATGGACGAATCTCATCTCAATTATCTCGCTGTCGAGGAGCCTGAACCGACAAAGGCTGGCAGCGGACAGCTCGTAAGTATCCGAGAGCTCTTCGCGTTCGCCGACGCGACGGACAAGTTCCTCATGCTCGTCGGAGCACTTGGCGCGATCGGCGCTGGACTAGCGCAGCCGCTCCAGATCGTGCTGCTTGGGGACATGATCAACGCGTTCAACCCGCGCCACCTCGCGGCAGCCGATGCCGAAGAAATGCGCAAGGACATCAACCGTGTGGCACTCAACTTCGTTTTCCTGGGTCTCGGGCTCGTCGTCGAGGGGTTCCTTCAAGTGGCCTGCTGGTCGCTGGCGGGATCTCGCCAAGCGAAGCGCATCCGAGGCGCGTATGTGCAAGCGATCGTGAGCAGCGAGATCGGCTGGTTCGACGTGAACGAGCCGCTGTAGCTGGCGACTCGCATCGCGGACTCTACTGTTGCGATCCAGGACGGGCTCGGTCGCAAGGTTGGCGACGGGATTCAACTCTTCTCGGTCACCCTCTCGGGCATCGCTATCGGATTGAGCAAAGGCTGGAAGCTCGCACTCGTGCTTCTGGCGTTCGTGCCGTTCATTGCGCTCGCCGGATCTCTGTCGATGAAGGTGCTCGCGAAGGCGACTCAGTCCGGGATCGAGTCGTACGGCAAGGCCGGCGCAGTCACGCAAGAGTCACTCAGCAACATCCGCACGGTGCACGCCTTCAACGCGACCGAGCACTTCGCGAGAAAGTACGAGCGCGCGCTGGAGCCGTCCACCAGAGCCGGTGTGAAGAAGGGCTTCGCCGTCGGGTGGGGCACGGGCATCATGTTCTTCACTCTCTTCTGCACGTACGCTGGCGGTCTCTTCTACGGCACGCTCAAAGTAGCGAACGACAGGAGTTGCACTGGCGCTGATTGCTACAACGGTGATCGCGTGCTGACGGTGTTCTTCAGCATCTTGATGGGAGCCATGTCGCTCGGTCAAGCCGGCGCGAGCGTCCAGGCTGTCTTCACGGCACGCGCTGCCGCCGTCAACGTGTTCAAGTTGATCAACCGGAAGTCGCTCATCGATCCTCTCAGTGATGCTGGAAGGACGCTCCCGAGCGTCCGCGACGAGGTCGAGCTCGAGAACATCACGTTCGCGTACCCGTCCCGGCCGGATGCTACAGTCTGCAGCAACTATTCGCTGAAGATCGACGCAGGCGAGACCGTGGCGCTAGTGGGGGCGAGTGGCAGTGGCAAGAGTACGGTCGTGTCGCTGCTGGAACGGTTCTACGACCCGCTTCATGGAGCCGTGAAGTTTGACGGAGTCGATGTGCGCCAACTGAACGTCAAGTGGCTGCGCGAGCAGATCGGCTTTGTCGGCCAAGAACCGGCGCTCTTCGTGACCACCATCATGGAGAACATCCGGTACGGAGCACCGTCGGCGTCGAACGAGCAAGTTATTGAGGCGGCAAAGATGGCGAACGCGTACGACTTCATCTGCAGCTTCCCGACCGGCTTCGACACGGAGGTCGGTGAGCGCGGCACGCAACTATCCGGTGGCCAGAAGCAGCGCATTGCGATCGCTCGAGCGGTCATCAAGAATCCATCAGTCTTGATCCTCGACGAAGCCACGAGCGCACTTGACATCGAGAGCGAGCGCGTTGTTCAGGAGTCCCTGGATCGGCTCCTCTCGGTGTCCAAGCGCACGACGATCGTCGTCGCTCACCGCCTCTCAACGATCCGCAATGCGAGTCGCGTCGCGGTGCACGAGGATGGATCGATCGTCGAGATCGGTTCGCACGAGGAGCTCATGGGCATTTCGGGCGGCCACTACCGCGCGATGATCGAAGCGCAGCGCGTGCTGACGGAGGCCGAAGCGATTCACCACCGCGACGATGCCGCGATATGTTCCGAACACCGTACGCCTGCGCTTTCCCCGACGATGAGTCAGACTGTCACCTACCGAGCCAGCAAGCATGGCGGAGAAGACTCCGCTGCGATACTCGCCGAAGACGAGAGCATCGCGAGCCCGCAAGTGTCACTCCTCCGCCTCTGGAGACTGAGTTTGCCGGAGTGGAAGTACTTGGTGCTCGGTGCTCTCGGCGCTGTTGTGAATGCGGCGGTGTTCCCGGTGTGGGGTCTCCTCCTGACCAAGATGACCGTGCTGTTCATCGAGCTCGAGAAGACGAAGCACGACTTGCTCGTTGATGCTCGATACTGGGCACTTGGGTTCGTGTGCCTCGGGATGACCTTCGGCGGGTCGATCGCGCTTCAGCACTTCAGCTTCGGGGTCGCGGCACAGAAGCTGGTGTCGCGCGTTCGCGTGACTGCGTTCTGAGCAATGCTCCGGCAAGATGTGAGCTGGCTCGACATGGAGGAGAACTCGTCGGGAGCTCTGGTCGAGCGGCTCGCGACCGACTCGGCCGTCATCAGGCAACCACCTCCGACGCCCTCAACCGGAACCTCGTCAACTTCACGACTCTCGCCATCGGCATCTCGATCGCGTTCTACTACAGTTGGCAGATGACGCTCGCGCTCTTGAGTACGTGCCCGATCATGATCTTCGCGTCGTCCGTCCAGACGCAGAAGATGACCGGTGCGATCAACGGCCGGAAGACTGGTGATGCCGACGCCGCTGCAGGGTCTCTTCTTGCCGAGGCGACCGGATCCATTCGCACCGTTGCGTCGTTCAGCATAGAGAAGCGGCTGCACGGAGCGTACACCGAGCTCCTAGACGTGGCGAAGCGAGCTGACACAACTGTGGGTGTCGTCGGCGGAGTGGCGTTCGGGTTCTCGCAGGGTGTGATGCTGCTCAACATTGCGTTCCTCTTCTCGGTCGGAGGGCTCTGGGTTTCCAAGGGAACGATCTCGTTCGAGGCGATGTTCATGGTCATCATGGTCATCATGACGAGCACGTTCGCGATGGGGCTGGCGGCACAGGGGGCGACGGACAGCGTGAAGGCAAGGAGAGCCGCGACGCGCGTCTTCCAGATCGTCGACCGCGTGCCCGACATCGATGCGGCGTCAGGTGCTGGTGTGGTGCTGCCTCGCGTGAACGGTGACATCGAATTCAAGAACCTGTCGTTCGCGTACCCGTCACGTCCGGACGCCCAGGTGTACGACAACTTCAGCCTGAGGATCAGTCGCAGACAGACTGTCGCGCTGGTTGGAGCGAGTGGCAGCGGCAAAAGCACGGTGGTCTCGCTGCTCGAGCGATTCTACGACCCGACATCAGGTGTCGTGGCGCTGGACGGCACGGATGTGCGCGAGCTGAGCCTGTTGTGGGTGCGTGAGCGCATCTCGCTCGTGAGCCAGGAGCCTGTGCTGTTTGCCGGTACGATCGCCGAGAACATTGCGATGGAGAAGGCTGGAGTGACGCGCGAAGAAGTTGTCGAGGCAGCGAAGACGGCGAACGCCTTCGACTTCATCAGCGCCTTCCCGGACGGCTTCGACACGGAGGTGGGCGACCGAGGCGTGCAGATCTCCGGTGGTCAATAGCAACGCATCGCGCTCGCCCGCGCTATCATCCGAGACCCGGAGGTGCTGATACTGGACGAAGCCACCAGCGCGCTCGACGTCGAGAGCGAGCGGGTGGTGCAGGAGTCTCTCGATCGCCTGCTCGCGCTCAAGCAGCGCACCACGATCGTCGTGGCGCACCGCCAATCGACTGTTCGGTACGCAGATGCCGTCGGCGTGCTGCAGGATGGCGCGATCGTCGAGTTGGGGTCCCATGACAAGTTCATGAAGCTACCGGGCGGCGTGTACCGATCGCTCGTGTCGAAGCAGCTTGGCGGCGCCCAGCAGCTCTGAGGCGTTTGAGGTCGCGATGCGCTCGGTCAGAGAGGTTCGTTCTTGAGGTGACCCGCTGGACCAAGCCGCAGTGGGGACACTTGTACGTCGTATAGCTCGTAAGCACCTCGTGCTGAACGTCCTCATGATGAACTCTGTTGCCAAAGGCTGTGCTGGTCACTTGGTTCGCGGCTCGTCGACATCGGATCTTGGCGGCCACTCGCCAACCGCCACATCTTGCGACGACCCACACGCGCAGCAGATCATGGGCATCTCCCCGTCTCCGCTGTCAGCCGCAGCAGTCGATGCACTAAGTGATGCTCGCGACGCCTTCGCCATGACGATCTGCTGTCTTGGCGCTGGGTACGTCGGTGGGTCGACGATGGCGGTGATCGCCACCCACTGCCCGAGCGTCCGCGTGCTCGTCGTCGACTCTTCAGACGCCAAGATCGCACGCTGGAACAGCCCCGAGGCGTCCGAGCTGCCGATCTACGAGCCCGGGCTGCACGAGCTGCTCTCGGCCGCGCGTGGAAGGAACCTCTTCTTCTCGAGCGACGCGCAGCGCTGCATCGAGCTCGCCGACGTGGTCTTCGTGTGCGTGGACACGCCGACCAAGTCGAGCGGACTCGGCGCCGGCAGCGCGTCAGACACGCGCAATTGCGAAGACTGCGCGCGGATGATCGCCCAGTTCGCCACGACAAACACGATCGTCGTGGAGAAGTCGACGGTGCCGGTACGCACCGCTGCCGCGATGCAAGAGGTGTTGGTCGCGAACTCGAGCAACAACGTGCGCTTCGAGGTCATCTCGAACCCGGAGTTCCTCTCCGAGGGCTCCGCCGTCGCGAACCTCGAGAACCCGAGCCGACTGCTCATCGGCGGTGCTTCGACGCCGAGCGGCGCCGCAGCAGTGGAGAAGCTCGTGTGGGTGTACGCGCACTGGGTGCCGCGAGAGCGCATCCTGACGACCAACATCTGGTCCTCCGAGCTCTCCAAGCTCGTCGCGAACGCCTTCCTGGCGCAACGGATCTCGAGCATCAACTCCGTGTCCGCGATCTGCGAAGCCACCGGCGCGGACGTCCACGACGTGGCGCGCGCAGTCGGCATGGACGACCGCATTGGATCGCAGTACCTGCGCGCATCCGTCGGCTTCGGCGGCTCGTCGTTCCAGAAGGACGTGCTCAACCTCGTATACCTGGCCGAGTCGCTCAGCCTGCCCGAGGTCAGCGCGTACTGGCGCCGCGTGGTCGAGATCAACGACTTCCAGAAGGACCGGTTCGTGCGGAAGATCGTGCAGACGATGTTCAACTCGGTCTCGAGCAAGAAGATCTGCGTCTTCGGACTCGCGTACAAGACCAACACGGGCGACACGCGCGAGACCACCGCAGGCGCGATCATCAAGGCGCTGCTCGTCGAGCGCGCGCACCTCGCGGTGTACGACCCCCACGTGCGCCAAGAGGACATGGTCGAGGAGCTTGCGCGCCAGGGAGCGAGCGAGACCGACTGGCGCGGCCGCCTCGCGTTCTTCTCGGACGCATACGCGGCCGCGAAGGACGCGCACGCGATCTGCGTGCTGAACGAGTGGGCGGACATCGCGTCGCTCGACTACGACAGGATCTACGCGCAGATGACGAAGCCGGCGTTCTTCTTCGACGGCCGCAACGCGCTGCCGCACGCGCGACTTCGAGCGCTAGGAGCCGAGGTGCATGCGGTCGGGAAGGTGATCCGTTGAGAGCGCGTTCGTGTTCGTGTCGGATGTAGTCGACAGCGCTACCAATGCCAGTTCTCTTCGCTCTCGAGCCGAGGTTTCCCCGTGCTGATCGAGGTCCTGAGCCTACGCTGACCTGCCCCACGGCGTCGTGTCCGGGTAGATGAAGATCGGGTAGAGGCTCCGGGCGTGGGACGCGGTCGACGTCATCGACTGCTGGTTGTAGTCGAACTCGAACTTCATCTCCGTGCCGTACTCGTCCAAGCACGGAGGCTGGGCGGACGACGACGAGGAGGCGTGAGCTCAGCCCTGGGATCACCTCACACGGTGGTGGTTGCGCACACCCACCTGCGTGCAGTAGTACCAGCCGAGGATGTCGTGCTTCTGCCACGAGCTGCCCGTGGACGCCGTGAACCCCTGAAGGCAGCAACGAAGGCGTCAGAAGTCGCCGACGCAGCGCACGACGCCGAACTCCCGGAACTCCCGCGTCGCGCACCACGAACGCCTCTTCCGCCTGCAGCCGCAGCGTCGCCGAGAGGTTGATCGGGATCGCGATGATCGGCGTGTCGCTCTCGATGCCGTCGTCCATGAACACGACGAGCGTGCCGACGCGGCGGCCCTCGGACACGTCGCGGATGAACTTGACGAGGTTCGTGGTCGAGCTGAAGAACGGCGCGTACTCGTACTGCCAGACGGGGTCACAGGCGACGCAGTGAGCAGATAGATAGAGAGAGAGAGGAGCCAGCTCTGCTACCGACCTTGATCTCGGTGTAGTACCGGATCTTGACCGAGTGGACCTTGCCGTCCGCGAGGTCGTGCAGCACCGTCGCAGAGAGCCGCGCGGTCTCGAGCACCGCGTTGCCGCCGGCGCCGTTCGAGTAGACGGCCACGTGGTCGCCGAACGTGTCGGGCTGCTCGGCGTTGAACCACGTGTCGAACTCGACGGCGAGCGAGTTCTCGAGCCCGGCGAAGCCCAGTTGGCTCCCGGACGGCCCGAGCGCGTCCGCCTTGCTCGCATGCGCGTGGACCACGAACGCGAAGCCGTCGCCGCCGCGCACCGCGCACGAGCGGAAGCGCCGCACGCCAAAGTGTTGGTCCTTCACCTCCACGCAGTGCTTCGACTGGTCCGAGATCTGGAACGTGAACCGCGTCTCGAAGCCCGCGAGCACCGGGAGCGGCTCGGCGAACCACGCGGCAGCCACCTGCCGTGGCTGCGAGGCCGTGAGCCGGAGCCGCACGGCGCAGCGCGCCGCCTCGTCGCTCTGGGCGAAGGCGTCGCGGTGGCCGACGCTCGCTGTCTCGACGGCGACGCGCGCGCTCGTCGTGTGGTTCTCCGTCTCGGTCGACTCGAAGGCGACGCGCTCGAGCAGCTGGTGCTGCGCGATCTCGAGCGCCGCCTCGCGCACGTCGTTCGCGCCTGCGAGTGGCGCGTACTCGTTCTGTCGCATGGGGACGTGAGCAGGCAGGCGGGCAGGCGGGGGCGAGTGAGCAGCGCGAGTCCACAGGCGGCGCCGCTCGCACCCGCGTCACGCGCGCGCAGCTGCTGGTGGCCGCGCTGCCCTTGAGCACGAGGCCCGTCGTGCCGTTGAAGTCGTAGTAGACGAATTCTGCGGCCAGCGAGCACGCGGTGAGGCGCTGGCGTCATCGGATCCACCGCAAGCGCCTGGTACCTGCGTCCACGGCCGCCGCCAGCAGCAGCAGCAGCAGCAGGAAGCTGCAGAGGAAGCGCATAACTGCGAAGCGCCGCGTGATAGTATCGCGTTATTAAGGTGAGCAGTCGCCTTGCGAGCGCCGTGGAGCGTCGGTCACGTGCGCGCGTGCGGCGGCTGCTTCCGCTTCCAGCGGTAGAACCCGCGGTAGAACGGCCTGGCGTTGTGCAGCTCGAGGCAGTCGGTCTCGACCTCGCGCTGCTTCTCCGCGTACCAGCGGAAGAGCCGCGTGCACTGGTCGCCGCGACCATCACTCTCGCCGCACTGCAGGCGCGCGGCGCCGCGCACCGCGTCGTAGTACGCCTTGCACGTGGGCGTGGCCACGTAGTCGGCGAAGCCCTCGAGGAACGCGGCCGAGCTCGCGCTCGAGCCGCAGAGCGCGTCGAGCTCGCGCCGGTTCGCCGCGTAGCTGCGGAACGTCTGGTGGCAGAAGAGCGGCCACGTCGCCGCGTTCCACGGGCGGTGCACGTTGTCGCCCGCGCACTCGCGCGCCGCCTGCGCCTCGCGCGCGCGGAAGGCGCCGCAGACGCGCGTCTGCTGCCACTGCGCGTACTGGCGTTTGAAGGCGGTGAGCGCCGCGGCATCGCCCGCGCTGCCTGCGGCCTCGCAGCGCTTGAACACGTCGGCGTCCCTCGCGTACTCGCGGAAGCTCGCGACGCACTTGGACGGCAGCTGCGGCTCGCCGGCGGCGGCAGCTGCGTCGCAGTGCGCAGCGGCGAACGCGCTGATCGTGCGCACGCTGGCGCAGACGTCGGCTGTGGGCGAAGGCGGCGACGGAGGCGCGTCACCTGCAGCAGCAGCAGCTGCGCGGGTCGCGGAGAGCGCCAGTAGCATCAGCAGCACCAGTGTCGTCGTCATCGCGATGGTGCACCTTTCGAAGAATGGGTTGCGTCTGCTCTGATATGCAGTGAACCGAGAACATTTATTAAAGTACGAATCGACACTGCGAACCATTCCCGCTACTCACACTACGGACGACGAGGAGACTGCGGGTCTCACAGGCTGCAGATCTCTCGGAAGGCCAAGGACTCGCTCGCCGATTTCAAGTTGTCAAGTACAAAGCTTCGATAGAGATATGACTGTGTGGCTCTAAGCTAAGCAGCTCGCCGGCGATGATCTAGTTCTGCTTGACGTAGTACGACTCGAACTGGTGCTCGACCGAGCAGAACGGGAACACGGGCGTCTCGGGTGTCACTTCTTCGGTGCCGCCGAAGAGCTTCTTGCCCGTCTCGATCGACACGTACACGCCGCAGCACATGCACACGACGATGATCACCAGCGCCGCCGCGCGCTCCCAGAGCGGGAGCTCTTTCCAGCGCACCTTGAGGTAGAACACGAGCGGCAGGATGAGGCAGCTCGTCGAGTGCGCCGACGCACCGATGAAGTCCGCGAGGTCGAGGAAGCGCTTGCGCAGCGCCACGGATATCGCCACGAGCACCACGATGAGCACAGTGCGCAGCAGCACGTAGCGCAGAACGTTCCGCGTGCCGCGGTACTCGGCGAGTTCGTCCGCAGGCTGCACGACCACGAGGCGGCGCTCCGCCGGCAGTGACTGCTGCTCCAGGTCGGCGGTCGTCGTGGACTTGGAGTAGACAGACGGCGTGTGCGCCGACACGTACGAGAGCTTGGAAACCCGCACGTCGTCTTCGTCCTCCGCCACCTCCTGCTCGTGCATACCCAGCACCATGCGCTCAAGCATGTAGAACGTCGGGTGCATGAACGTCGAGAACGCGATCGTGATGTGGAGCTGCATGAAGAGGTACGCCATGACCACGCCGCCACGGTCCGCGACGAAGCCGAGCGTGGTCTCGCCGGACTCGCCCGAGCCCGCGATCGAGAAGAGCATGTTGCCCGACATCTGGCAACCCGCCGCGCTGTAGCCGAGCGCCGCGAGCGCCAGGAAGAAGCACGAGATGATCGTGAGCGTCACGAAGATCACACGCGGCATGCGGTGTGGCTCCGAGTGCTCGCGCTGGAGGTCTGGCACGACGATAGCGGCGCCGTACGCGAGCGCGAGATTGCCGAACACCGTCACGACCTGCTTGATGCTGATGTCCGGCGACGGCGGCGACGGGTGGCCGCCCATCTCGTGCATGAGGACGTAGATGCCGACGATGTCGGCCACAACGGTGCCGAGCGAGCCGGCGAACATCATGCCGGCGCTCTCCTTCATCGTCGGCATGAGCGCGACGGGGAAGACCACAAGCGCCATGAAGATGATCCAGTACGTCTGGCTGAAGGCGCCGGGGAAGAGCACCTGGAAGAGCATGCTGCCGAGCACGAGGAAGGCGCACGGGATCATGAGGCACACGCCCATCTGCGCCACGAGCGCGAGGTAGCGACCGGGCTTCCCCAGCACCCACTCGCCGAGGTCGCTGTACGTCTTGACGCTCTTCGGAGCCATGAGCATGACCTTGGAAAGCGCGACGGTCGCGTAGACATTGGAGACGGCCATGAAGAGCAACGCGGCGACGGCGAGGACCGGCCCCGCGCGCGCAAAGTTGGCTGGCATGCCGAGCGTGCCGATGCCGCAGACGCAGCAGAAGAGCGCGAAGGACGCCTTGAGGTCATCGGCCGTGTAGAACGCCGTGGACTTGCGAGGTGGCGCGGACATCCTGGGAGACTCGGGAGCGTGCTACCTGGGATGCGGTTGCTTGAGCGCTGCCGTGCAAGTTGAGGAATGAGGGCGAATGAGCTAGCGACCAAGCGCGAGCACAAGCGCAAGCTAGCGATTCGATCGAGCGCGGAGTCTGGTGTTGCAAAGACGCCGAGCAAGCGAGCAAAGCGGGATCTCTTTGCACAACGTCGAGGGCGGCTGATGGTGGCTGCAGTTCACTGACGGCGATCCGGTCCTGGCACTGCCGCCCCAGGTCGTCATTCACGTAACGGAGCTCCACCTCGAGCCGGGAACACGTTCCAGTATGGAAGACCGAGCAGCAGAGCGTCCAAGTGGCACGCGCGTGTCTCGTGAATGGTGATCGCCAGCTGGAGAGTCTCGGCGAAGGATCGTGACCGTAGGAGAGGTGACTTCTTGTCCGGCTACTAGTAGCTCCCGCTCGATGGCCGAGCTCCGTCGCGAGAGTCGAGCTCGCAGTTCAGGCAGAGTACTCCACTCTTGGAAACACAGCGAACGCAGCAGCGAGAGCTTCTTAGGAGGGTGTATATGCTCGTGCAGACAGCAGAGTGCATCTGAACTGAAGAAGAGCAGTCCTCTGAGTCACCGCACACACGAAACATCCTCGGAGGTGCTGGGAGGCGTAGGAATGAAGTTGACAACCGAACTGGGTCGATCTCATGGGATATCATCAGAGACAGACTCATTATGCGTAGTTCACGGTGTGCGGACATACCATCGCTTTTGTTTCCAATCAACATAGATATTCCACCTCAAATATAAAACAAATGCGGATATAGACAAACTCAAGTTGAATTTTGCCTGTACGGTACTCGACAGCCGCCAACTGCAGAGCCAGAAATCGGCCACCCCGCATCCTATCGGCGTTCCTGACGCTCGACAACCACCCGATCTCGCTCGCTTCGCTACCTACACATGCGAAGGAGCAGCCCCCATCACCTCCGTCTCCACCGCCACCATAGACATGGCACGCCGAAGATCGCGACCCCCAAGGAGCGCATAAGAACTCGTCGACAAACTCGACACTATGCTTTGGTGCCGGCAAAATGCGACTCGGACTCGAAAAACGACGACGGCATCGGCGAGTCGCGTCGCGTCTGCAGCGGCAGCGTGCACGGGATGTCATGACACCTGCTGAACGCATGTCTGTGCGCGAGCGCGCCTTGCTTGGTCTTGCGTATCGCAGTCGCGCTCGGCGGCGCAAGTCCGGCTCTGAGGACTTTGCACTCTCTCTGTGCCGCCGTGGCGATGGCAGCCATGCCACCGCACCAAGCCACCGTGCTTGCCCGCAATGGCACCGACTAACCCGAGTGTTGTTGGGTGAAGAGGGCAAATCGGTCGCTCGGTTGACCTTGAACCAGCGGATCCTCAACCTCGGCGTCTCCCGGCTCTCTTGCGGGCAGTGTCTCGTCGGACTTGCCCAGGCACCTCGAGCAAGCGAAAGAAGTTCGGACATGCCGATCCGCCCCGGCGTCCCCATGAACACGGTTGGGGATATGCGTGCGTCGTGATGCAAATGCTTGCTTCTTCAAACATGACCTTGCTTCTCCAAACATGTCATCGGTGCGATAGTGACCTGCGAGACCGCGTCAAGATTGCACGATTGGAAGCAGGACAGCAGTCGAGTCAGTCGAGTCCATGTTAAGGCGTTCTATGTATTCCTGCGTGGCATCTCGAGCTCTCAATGACATGCGAGCCGTTCAGTTGTTGACAATCACGGGGTCGCGAACATTGTAACCGTTCGGTTGTTGACATACTAGTGCCGACACCGACAATACAAGTTTTTCTGGTATTTTTTGCTAAGAGTGCTGGTATTGGTGTCAGTACTCAGAAAATTTGATTATTGTGATACCAGTATCGATACTTTAAGTGTTAGGTTTAGCTGTCGGTGGTGGCTTTGGTACAACTCGTTTTCTAAGCTATGCATTGGTTGACTTGAGCAAAAGTGAGGAACGAGTTGACAAGTTCGTTGAAGTGATATACTGACAAATGAACACAAAGCGCTATATGAAGGAAGATTATGCTTGTGTTCTGACACAAATCCAAGATTTGTGTTAATCGTATATTGCGACAATGTGTCGAGCCCTATTCCGAGCCCTGGTCCGAGCTTTGTTATGATATACTAGTACGTTACAAATTATCAAACACACCATTAGATTTACGAATTGTAGTAACATTGATAAAGTCGAATCTCTTTTGTCTTGAACATTGTCCTCCAATTTGTCATACCTTTCTCGCGTCAGAGACCAGCGCTGGTCGAATCTCTTTTGCGATATGCTGAGTGCAGCAGTACACTAGTGTGAGTAGAGCGTGTCGACGTGAAGCGTGAAGACTCGTGTGTGTGCGTCGTCGCAGGCAGCAGAACGTGTGGCTGGGAACGCCGCTCACAGTCTGCAGAGCAAACTTGGTGCACGACGAGCGCAGGC
>JAASGM010000205.1:0-29599 GCA_023334215.1 Globisporangium cystogenes | reverse complement strand
CTCGCCGCTCTCTCTCTCTCTCTCTCTCTCTCTCTCTCTCTCTCTCTCTCTCTCTGACGCAGTGCCTGCTCTCGCGCGTGCTCAACGACGACTACAAGAAGAGCAGCGAGTTCTCGCTCACGATGATGCGCATCTTCTGGTGCTTCTCCAACTTCCTCCAGCTGCACCCGATCCTGGCCAACTACCGCATCGGCGCCATCACGCTCAAGATCGTCGAGTTCGAGATCAAGCGCCACGAGCTGCGGCTCGAGGAGGAGCGCGGCTTGGAGGCCGCGGCGGCGGGCAGCGACGACGCCGTCGCGAAGCTCGAGCGCGAGAAGAAGCGCAACAAGAAGCGCATGAAGAAACAGGACCAGCTGCTGTGCGTGGCGCGTTGCGTGTGCTGCTCCTGCTGCCGGCTCTTCTCACTGCGGTCTCCTCTGGTGTCCGACAGCTTCGTCTGCTTCAGCGTGCTGCTCAACCTGGCTGAGGACATCCACACAGAGCGCAAGATGGTCAAGCGCAAGATCACGGTGCTCCTGGCAAAGGTGCGGTGGGTCTGCGACGTCGCCCTCTCTCTTTCTCTCTCTTTGAACAAGGGCAGCGCTCACGCCTGCTTCACTCGCTCTGTTCTTCCTGGCCGCAGATGATGGACCGCGTGACGCCCGACCTCGTCATCCTCACGATCACGTTCCTCAAGAAACTCAGCATCTTCGAGGAGAACAAGGACGCGATGGTCGAGCTCGCGGTCGTGGAGAAGCTCATCCGCTACGCGCGGTGCAGCCACGACAAGACGGTCCAGGTGGCGCTCAAGCTGCTCTTCAACCTGTCGTTCGACCCGGCGCTGCGCGAGCTCCTCGTCAAGAACAGCCTCATCCCGAAGCTCGTCGAGCTGCTCAAGAAGCCGCCGTTCCGCGCGCTCTCGCTGCGCATCCTGTACCACCTGAGCATGGACGACCGCTGCAAGTCCATGTTCACGTACACGGAGGCCATCCCGATCGTGCTGCAGCTCGTGGTGCGTAGTAGTATGCATGGCGTACGTGAGCCGGATGGTGTCCTCGAGCGCGCTCTGACGCGCCTCCGCAGATCAACTTCCCGCAGAACATGGTCGCGAAGGAGCTCGCGGCGCTCGCCGTGAACCTGAGCCACAACGGCCGCAACGCCGAGCTCATGTGCCAGAACCGCGGGCTCGAGGCGCTCGTGACGCGCGTCCTGCGCACGCGCGACCCGCTGCTCATGAAGGTCGTCCGCAACGTCGCGCTCTGGTCCTACACGCTGCAGGAGGACCTCGCGAGCGACAAGCTGTACAAGTACCGCGGGATGTGGGCACCGTTCGTCGTGCCGCTCCTCGAGCTCTGCCTCACGACGGACAGCCACGACTTCGCCGTCGAGGTGCTCGGCACGCTCGCCAACCTGACGCCGGGCGACCTGCCGCCCAAGGCGTCGTGGGACCGGCTCGTGGTGGACCACTCGCTCGTCCCGTTCCTCAACAAGCTGCTCGTGCCGGGCTTCTCGCAGGACGACGTCGTGCTCGAGGCCGTGCTCTTCGTCGGCGCGCTCGCGCTCGAGCCCAAGTGCGCGCCACTCATCTCGGCGTCGCGGCTCGTGCGCACGTTCCACGCGCTCTTCCAGGAGAAGCAGCACGACAGCGAGCTGACGCTCCAGCTGCTCTACGCGTTCTACCGCCTGCTGCGGCACCCGGAGACGCTCGAGGAGATCGTCTTCGGCGTGGGCTTCGTCCCCGACCTCCTGCTCGCGGCCGACGCGGCCAACATCGAGGTCCGCCGCATGTGCGACGTCATCATGGACTTCCTGCTTGACCACGACCTGAGCGAGGGCGGCATCGGCGACTTCGGCCGCCTCATCCGCCAGCGGCGCTTCGAGATCCACAACGCCGAGTACCTCGAGATGATCCACGACGAGACCCAGAGCGCCGCCGCGTACCGCAGCCGCCTGATGATGAGCGCGCGCGACAGTGCGCCGGAAGACGACGACGACGACGACGACGACTGAGCGCAACGCCATCCGATCTACACGAGCAGCGACACCGTCTCGCCACCGAACTGCCATCAAGAGAGAGCTGGCAGGCTACTCTCTCGCTCTCACACTCTCACACATACACACACCCACACTTGCAGCTCTAACCTCTCTGCACAGAACGCCGCACGCGTCACGCACACATGCCGCCTGCCCCGCCCGACGCGCCGATGTCGCGCGCGTAGTCGTACTCGATGTGCGGGACGTCGGGGGCCTCGAAGTCGAAGCCCGCGAAGTCGTCGCTCCCGCTGCTCTCGCAGTCCGCGCTGCCGTCCGACAGCCGCGCGCTCTCGGCGCTGAAGTTGCTGGCGGTCTCCTGCGCAGCACGCGGCGGTCAGTCCTCCTCTTAGGCGCTCGGGAGGGCACGCGACGCAGTTCGCAGTTCGCAGTTCGCAGTTCGCAGTTCGCAGTTCGCACGACGCACAATCGAGTCGGGAGTGCTGCACGGTTGGATCGGCGCGGGCGACTCCCGGAACGTCAGGAGCTGCCAGTCGATGCGGCGGAAGAACTCGTGGCGCTTGACCTCGGCGCTGCCGCCGCGCGACCCGAGACGCTGCGTCGGATCGCACTGCAGCAGTCCGCGCACGAGTCCTCGCGCCTTCTCCGAGACGAAGCTCGGGAACGCGAGCGGCTTCGTGAGGACGCGCCGCCGCATCGTGTGCGGGTTCTGGCTGTACCAGGGCGGCAGCCCCGTAAGCATCTCGTACACCACGACGCCGAGCGACCACCAGTCGACCGCTGTGCCGTACTCCTTCCGCTGGAACACCTCGGGGGCTGCAGGTTCTCAGAGGTGTGAGGGAGGGGAGCGCGCACTTCAGTTCACACACACACACCCGCTCTGCACGACCACGTACCCAGGTACTCGTAGCTGCCGCAGATCGTCGTCGCCCCCATCGTCGTCTCGGTGATCCCGAACTTGCTAATGCCGAAGTCGACGAGCTTGAGGTGGCCGTCGGCGGTCAGTAGCAGGTTCTCGGGCTTCAGGTCGCGGTAGACGACGCCGTGGAGGTGCAGGTGCTCGAGCGCCAGCACGATCTCGGCGCCGTAGAAGCTCGCGACCTGCTCGCTGAACCGCCCGGCTCGCTGCAGGTGCGCCGACAGCTCGCCGCCCGGACAGTACTCCATGACGAGGAAGAGCCTCGCGTGGGTCTGGAAGGCCCAGTGCAGGTGCACTGGACGTCGCGTAGCAGCAAAGGCAGGAAGCGCTCTGTCAGCAGCGAGCATCCTCCATCCCAGCAGGGGTCGCACACGAGCACGAACCGAGCGAGTGGTGGTGCGTGCCGCCTAACACGTCGCGCTCCGAGAGCACCTTGTCCGCCAGGTTGTGCTCGCGAACCGCGCGCTTCGAGACGACCTTCATCGCGTACAGCGCGGCGTCGCGCCGGTCGCGGACGAGCACGACTTTGCCCCACGCGCCGACGCCGAGCACCTTGAGCAGCTCGAAGTCGTCGACCGTCACGGACACGGCGTCCCGAGAGGTCGTGGTGAGTGCGCGCGGTGCTCTTCTCGCTCGCAGGTGGCGCGTCGGCGACGCCTGCGAGCGCAAGCGCTGCGCGACTGCGTTGGCGTTCCTCGCGCGGCGCTTGACGAGCTGCAGCTGCTCGTCGCGGTCGACGACGTCGGTTGTGACGCGGCGGATCTTGCGGCCGAGCGGGTCCAGCGCGCTCGGCAGCATCACGAGGTCGTCGGCGCGCACCGTCGAGTCGCTGCGTTGGCGGCGGCTCGCCGCGGCCTCGCGGTCCGAGTCCGAGTCGTATGTGCTGTGGTCGTCGTGGTCTCTGTGGCCGAACACCTGCGCGCGGGCGTTGATGACAGTGGCCATGTACTGCTGCTCGTCGCGACGGTGGTGGCTGCTGCTGGAGCTGCGCGTGCTGGCGTCGAGCTGCGCTGCCGGTTCCCACCGCCACGAACGCTGCGGCGAACGCTGCGGCGACAGCGGCGGCGACGACAGCGACGCGCTTCGCTCAGCTCGCACCGGCGTCGACTGCGCGGTGCCCATGGACTCTCAGAGACCCGAGAACACCGCGACACGTCGTTCGGCTATCTTGAGTCAACTCTGTCGCGGAGGTCAAGTGCTCCGAAGCCATCCCACAATCATCTACTTCGGAGGTCTCCGAAGACATCGTCGGAGGCCCATCATCTTCTAGTATTCGACATCCGTGGCTGGCGCTCGTCGTCATCGCCTGCCGTTCTTATCGCTCTCGTCAGTCGCGCTCTCTCACACACTCTCTCGCTCTCTCACTAGTCCGTCGCCGCCGCCGCCGGCTGCTTCTTGGCCTTGCTCTTCTTGCTCTTCTTCTTGGCCGACGGCGGCGCGTCGGCCTTGATCGTGATCTCCTCGAGCAGCTGGTGCGCGACGGCGTCGGCGGCGGCCGCGGCGTCCACCTCGACGCGGCCCTTGGCGCCTTCGACCGCGCGCTCGGTGAACTTGGCGAGGAACTGGGCGGCCTCGAGCACGCGCGGGTCGTCGTCGCCGAACGCCTCGCGGAAGAGCGCGTAGACCTTCTTCTCGTACGCGAGCGCCTCGCGGAAGCCCCCGGCGAGGCCGCACGCGAGCGCCATCTGGTGCAGCGTGTTGGCCGCCTGCACGCGGTCGAGCTCGCCGCGCTTGAGCGACTCGCGGTAGCAGAGCAGCGCGAGCGGGATCTGCCCGACGTCCTGGCACATCATGCCCGTCTTGTAGTACAGCGCGCTGACCTCCGGGTAGTGCGGCCCGGCGCCGAGCTCGAGCAGGAAGAGCGCGCGGCGCATGTGCGCGACCGCGACGTCTGTCTGCCCGTTCGCGTGCAGGAAGAGCGCCAGGTTGGCGTGCGCGAACGCCGTGTCGTGGTAGTCGAGGCCCGCGAGCTGCGTGTAGAGCGCGAGCGCGCGCTGCTGGTGCGCGATGGCGCCCGCGAGGTCGCCCGCGTGGTAGAGCACCGTGGCGAGCGACGTGGTCGCGAGCGCCGCGTCCTCGTGCGCGCCGCCGCACACCTGGAAGAGCAGCGCCGACGCCTCATTCAGCAGCTCGTAGGCCGCGGCGAGCGCGCCGCCGCCGAGGTGCAGGCGCCCGCGCTCGAGCAGCTGCTTGGCCTGCGGCAGCGGGTGCGCCGGCAGGCTGTGCTTGACCACGGGCACGGCGCCCGTGAGGTCGTCGAGCGCGAACGGCTGCGCCGCGCCAAAGTCGTAGCTCCGGCTCGCGACGCGCAGCCCGTTGCGCTGGCAGAGCCGGCGCAGCAGCGCGGGCTTGTGCTCGCGGCCGAGCGGCACGTCGTCGCTGCTCACGTCCTCCGCGTGGTTCCACAGTGTCAGCGCGTACGCGAAGCGCTTCTGCACTTCGGCCTCCACGCGCGTCCACACGGCCTTGGCGTCCAGCGCCGTCGCGTTCGCGTCGGCCGCCGCCGCCGCCTTCTTGCCAGCCTTGGCCTTGGCCTTGCCGCGGAAGTCCTCGTCGCTCTTGACGCCCCCGGAGCCCAGCAGCCCGTTGAGCAGCTGCACGAGCGCCGGGCCGGGCGCCGCGCGCGTGGCCTCGTCGGCGTTCAGCACGTCCGCGAGCACGTGCTTGGCGGCGCGCGCGACCATCTCGACCTCGAGCAGCTCGAGCACGTACTTGGAGATGCCGCTGACCGCCTCGAGCTTGCGCGCGAGCGACGCCAGGCGCCCGAGGTACCGCATGTTGATGCCGCACGAGTGCATGAGCTCCGTGAGCGCGTGGCCGTCCGCCGGCGCGCTCTGCCCGCGGCGCACGTCCGACAGGAACGCCGGGATCACCACGTTCTGCAGGTACGCGGCCGCATCCCGGGCCGCCGCCTCGTCCGCCGCCGCCTCGGCCGCGTCGGTCGACGCCGCGTACTTCATGAACACGTTCGGGTTGAGGCGCACGGCCGGGACGTCGAGCTCTTCTTCCTCTTCCTCCTCGTCCGCCTTGTCCTTGTCGTCCTCGTCCGCCGCCTTCTTGGCCGCCTTGTCGGCGTCCCGGGCCCCCTGGAGCGCCTTGCGCGCCTGGTTCTGCTTCCAGAGCGCGTAGAGCTGCACGAGCTCCGGCCGCAGCACCGCCACGTAGCCGTCGTCGTCGCGGCGGAAGCGCAGCCCGTCGGTCTCGGCGGCGGCCGCCTCCTCGACATCGTAGAACGTCGCGTCCTTGGGCGTGAGGCGCACGAGGTCGAGCACGTACATGCGGCCGTCCGAGCCCTGGATGCCCTTGGCCTCCACGGGGCCGCAGAGCTTGGCCACCTCGGTGCTCGCCTCGCCGTTCGCCGCAGGCGCGTCCGCCGTCTCGGCGTCGCCCTCAGCGTCGCCCTCAGCGTCCTTGCCGAGCGGCTGGATGCTGCGCTCCGCCACGAGCAACTTCTCGCCCGCCTGCAGCATCAGCGCGTGCATCGCGGCGTTCGAGGCGATCGTCTTGCCGCCGTCCACCGAGCCGTACACGAGCTTGGACGCCGCCTCGCCCTGCAGGATGCCCGGGATCACGCTCTGCGCGATCACGCGCACGCCGAGGTAGTCGACGACCGCGGTCGCGAGCGTGTGGAGCCCCGGGACGTCGACGTCGTTGAGCGCCTTGACGCCGAGCAGGTCGCGGTTCGCCGCCGAGTACGGGGCCTCGTCGCTCCCGGCGTCCTTGGCGGGCGCGCGGCCGTCGACCGAGAGCGAGAAGAAGATGTTGTTGAACACGTACACGTGCGCGCTCGCGGCGTCCATCGGGTTGATCGGCGGGATGTGGCCCTCGACGATCGCCACGGCGCCTTGCGTCGCCGCGTCCACGAACTCGTTCACGATCTTGTAGAGCACGCGCGCGCGCGTGAGCTGCTCGCGCGGCGTCGCGCGCGGCAGCTCGCGGCAGCACTGGTACTCCTCGTTCCAGTCGCGCAGCACGCCGCGCTCCTCGACGCCGAGCGACGCCGTGAGCTCGTCCTCGGCGCGGTTCAGGTCGAACGCGTGCGCGGCGAGCGGCGCCACGGGCGTGTTCCACGGCAGCTTGCTGCCCACCGTGCTGCCCGCCGCGAGCATGAGTTCGAGCGACTCGGGGCCCTGCTGTGCGAGCGCCGCCGCCTTGGCCAGCAGCGCCGCGTACGCGCTCCGGAACCTGTCGGACGCCGCCGCGAGTACGTCCACGAGCAGGTGCGTCGGCGCCGAGCCCTTGAGCGGCAGCGGGTCGAACGCCGCCGCCGTCGAGCGGTTCACGAAGAACCCGTCCACGTGCGCCGTGACGTGGAGCACGGCGCCGTCCACGACCGTCACCGCGAGGTACAGCAGGTCGCCCGCGAGCTTGCGCGGGCCCGGCGGCGGGTTGTAGCCCGAGAACACGACGCTCTTGACGCACGTCGGGAGCTGGAGGTCGAGCGCCGATGACGCGTCGGCGTCGTCCGCCTGGTGCTGCTTCTCGGCCCCCTTCTTGCCCTTCACTCCCTTCGCCGCCGCCGCCGCGGGCTTGGCCGCCTCCGCGGCGCGCGCGCCGGGCACCGTGTAGAAGTCCGCGAGGTCCGGCAGCACGGGCACCGTGACGCGCTCGAGCTTGGCGTGGATGTCGCGCAGCATCTGCAGCTGCTTGTCCGTGATCTCGCGCGCCGGCTTCTCGCCGCTGCCGTCGGCCGCCGCCGGCTGCTCCTTCGCGGCGCCGCCGTTCGTCGCGAGCGCCTGCTTGCTCTTCTTCTTCTTACCCTTCGCGGTCTTGGTCGACGCCTGCGCCGCACCCGCCGCCCCAGCGGCCGCCGCGCCGCCGGCCTCCTCGTCCTCGTCCTCCGCGCCGAGCTGTGGGATCGGCGGGTTGCCCAGCACCTCGCGGAAGCGCCGCACGTGCAGCCGCACCTTGCGCGCGTCGTACTTCTCCAGCACCATGCGCAGCGTGGCGCCGTCCACCACGTCCTCGTAGTCGCCGAGCTCCACGAAGTCGTTGAGCGGCACCCTGCAGAGCACGAGCGAGCAGAGCGGCGCCTGTCAGTGGCCTCGCTCCCTCTCCCTCTCTCTCCCATACCCACAAGCGGCGCACCAGCTGTCGGCCGCGGCCGAGAACGCCTCCAGGCGGTAGCACGTGTAGCCGGCGAGCGCCGGGTGCTCGGCGATCTGCTGGCGCAGCGCCAGCACCGTGTCGCCGGCGCTCACGCGCTCGAGGCGCACGCTCGTGGCGGCCGCGCCGGCGGGCGGTGCCACGCGCAGCGCGAGTGTCGGCTCTTCCTGCTCCTCGTCGAGCGGCGGCGGCTGCGTCGCGTCCTCGTTCTCGGCGCTCATGCTGCTGCTGCTGCCTTGCTGCTCGGTGCGCTTGGCGCTTGGTGCTGGTGGAATGTGCGGCTCTCGTTGACGCGCAACCTCGGAAATGAGACACTGGATGCGCTGGTGCAGAGCCACGAGGCTACCGGACCGCCACGAGTTGTATTGAAAGTGACTCGTGGTGGGCGAATAGCTTCTTTTTGAAACGATAAAGTGCGTTTGCTAAGTTCGCTTCTTGGAAGTAGGACGACCGCGACAACAGTAACGCTGTGTGCGGCGGCGGCATGCACAGGAGGACATGTCGCCTTCTACCGGCGAAGCAGCAGAGCATCTGGTCGAGTCGTGCGCGCGCACCCGCCATCCAAAGCTCATTGCGCTTCACTACCAGCTTCACTATCAGCTTCACGATTTGTTGGATAACTCGACGAGTGTAGGAATTCTCGGCTAAGTACGCCCCTCGAGACTTGACCACCAGAACGCCGAGCATGCCTGCCTGCCTGCTTCCCACGTCCAGCGCGTGGCGCTCCCTCCGCAGAGCCAAACGCTCGCTACTCCATCAAGAAGATCCGGCTCGCGATGTCGCGCACGAGCCAGTCGACGCCCGTCACGAGCCCGTCGCCCGTGAACGCGCTGCACGACACGATGTTCCAGTGCCGGTTCGCAAACTGCTCCGAGCGCAGCTCCAGGATGTCGGCGATCTCCGCGGCCGCCACGGCGCCCGGCAGGTCCTGTTTGTTGGCGAAGATCAGCAGCGTGGCGCCGGCGAGTTTCTGGCGGCCGTTGGGGGCCGAGGGGCACGTGCAGCACACACACATACTGGTCAGGAGGACAAGCGGCGTCGCAACGCACAAAGCTGCAGCCACAGCAGTCACGGGGGCTCACGAGCGCACCTCCTGCGTCAGGAGCTTCTGCAGCTCGCGCCTGCAGTCCTCGAGGCGCCGCCGGTCGGCGCTGTCCACGACCCACACGAGTCCGTCCGTCTGCAGCGCACTCAGGCGTCGTCCGTCCTCACTGGCGCTGACGCCAACAGCAGCAGCGCACCTGCTCAAAGTAGTTGCGCCAGTACGCGCGGATGGTTTGCTGGCCGCCGACGTCCCACACGTTGAGCTTGAAGCTGGTGGGCGGGCGGGCGGGCGGACGGACGCTCGGGTCAGCGCCGCGGGGCCTCACAGCCGCGCTCGCCACGCACACGCAGACGCAGACGCACGCACTCCTTGTACTCGAGCGTCTGGATGTCGAAGCCGAGCGTCGGCGAGATCTCCGTGATGTCCTGGCCCAGGAACTTCTTGAGGATCGTCGTCTTGCCGGCGTTGTCCAAGCCGCTGGCGCCGTCGGCAGAGAAGCATGGGAGAAGATCGTGAGCGCCACTCGCTCCGTACTGAGCAGCAGCCGCCGCCGCCACTGCGACGCACAGCATGAGCACGCGGATCTCCTTCTCCTTCTCCTTGACCTTCTTGAGGATGCTCAGCAGCCCCATCGCGGAGCACCACGCGAGCTTGCAGGAGGCGCGAGCAGAAGTCGAGCACAAGACCGAGGGGTCCCGATATTTTCAATTGGCCCGTAATATTGGGTAAGCAGTAAGAACCACCGAATATTGTGGAGATTCGGCTCATGGTTTAACGTTGGGCTCTACGTGCCGACTTCGTTGGGTGTGCTCGAGTTTGCGACGCTTCGCGATGACCAAGGGCACCAGCGGCGCTCGACGCAGTAGCTGCGGCCCGCGCATCGCCGGCTATGACAGCGGCAGCAACCAGAGCGCTAGCGCCGCCCAGGACAAACACTCTTCGTTTGCGTCACCTTCGCCGCCGACGGAGCTCGAGGCGCTGCTGGATCTGGCGCTGCTCGGCGGAACATCAGCAGCGGCGGCGCTCGAAGACAATCAGGCGACTGTCACACAGCTGCGCGCACAGGCAGGCGACGCGTTCGGCGAGCTCAGCGCACTGTCACTCGAGCTGCTGGCGCTGCAGAGTCCGCACGGCCAGCACTGGGACGCCGCCGCCGACGACGATGCTTCAATGGCGCAACAGAAGCTGCGCGCACCGCCGGAGGAGTCGTCACCGCTAAGAAGCGTAGGCGCGTTCTTCGCGCTCGAGCGCCCGAGCGACAGCAGCGCGGTGCTTCTCGCGGCTCCGGGACAACACATTACACCCTTCCAACATTCGCCATGCCAGTCGCAGCCACCCGCGCCGCCTCCGCGGACGCCGGCACGTAGCGTGGCGAAGCGCGAGCACAAGAACCCGTTCGCTCGTGCTTCTCGCAGCGCCGGCGGCGCGACGCCGTCCAGATCATCGGCAGCCGCACACGCAGCGATGTCAACAACTCCAACTCCGTCACAGCAACACCAGCAACCTCATGGAGCAGCAGCACCGCTGACATCGGTGTCCAAGCAGAAGATCAGACACGGCGGCATCTACTCGTTGCTGCTCAAGAACCGAGGGACCCCCGGAGACCATGAGCCCGTCCTCGTGGACGAGAAGCGCAGTCCTGAGGTCCCAGAAGGTTGTGTGTGTGCGTGTCTTGCTCTCTGCGGCTGCGGCTGCGCTTGGCTCACGTCGGCGATGTGGTTGGTGCTCCAGTGTCGCCGGACGCGACCAGCAGCGCAGCCGCACGCTCTGTAGCCAAGGTGAGCGAGTGTACAACACTGAGCGCCGGCGTGGTTGGTGTGTGCAGAAGCTGACGCGTGCACCGCAGAAGTCACCTCCGGCGCCGAACCACGGCAGCATCTACCGTGTCCTGCGGCGAAACCGGTCGGACCCGCAGCATCCACAGCAGCAGCAGCAGCGGTGGTAGTTGAGCGTTCTCCTCCAGCAGGATCGATACACGTGTTCTCTTGATGGTTCACGCTCTCACATACACACACGTTTGGACATCAGACGACTGCATCGATCGTGCCGACGGTTCAAAAGCCAGGTGTTCTGCATGCTCGAGTCGGACGTCGTGCGGCTGCTTGGAAACGTCGACGGCTGCGCAAAGTCGTCTGGGTTTCGCTCAAACCTGCAGACTGTGATCCGTTTGCTGTCGGCGAACCCGAGCGCGGGCATCAACCTCGACATCGGCCACTAAAAGGTCAGTGGCGGCGAACTCTCGACGAATGTGCCTACCGTCAAGTCACTTGTTTCTGCCGACCGCGTCAAGGGCATCAGGCTCAACACACTCGAGCGCGGAGATCTCGTCGCTCTGCATCGAATTCCGGAACGCCGTGGGCTAAAATGTATACCGCTGCGCAGTCGACATCTCGCACAACTGCAACGCACCGTCGACGATGTTGCAACGTCAAGACCGCGGGTATCGGTCTCACCCCCGACGTCGAACACGGACTTCAGCAAACCTCGCCTACGTCGTGTGGATCAAGGTGATAGGAACGGCGAGTGCGCCGACAACCACTGGAGCTCGCTTCGTGGCACTGATGCGGGCACGTTCGAGAGTGTCGCTATGCTGATGTCGAGACGCTGGTGTCGAGACGCTGGTGACAGTGCAATGACGGACAGTCTGACAGTCTGCATACTTGCGGGTCTGCGTGTTGAGCTCTCCACACTCGCTCACCAGATCATGTTCCTGAACGAGCTGGAGGAGATCGTCGAGCTCGTGCAGGTGGAGCGTGGCAGATGAAAGTGCGCAGGTAGGCGGGCAAGCAGGCGGACGCGCAACAAGGATTCGAACAGCGTCATACTGGCAGGCGTGAGTGTCCAGGTGTCCATGCGAGTATACGAGAGCAAGCGTGAAAGTAGCGAGGAAGACGACGCCCGCATAAGAGCAGCAGTTCGCACGGTGCCATTGAGTGCGTGCTCGGGTGCGCAGCAGCAGCAGCAATAGAAGAATGAACGCCCAGCAGTCCGACTGCGCACTCGCATTCAATGCTCGCTGTTCTCCATGAGCCGCCGGCGCGTCCAGTGTGGCAGCGGCGGCGGCATTCACGTGCATACACACCGTCTCCCACCACCACCACCGCCAAATGCAGCAGCAGCTCTTGTCGCACCAGCAGCGCTGCTGCTGCTTCACGACCAACTCGCATTTCGCGTCATCGCGCTCTCGGCTTCGAGAATGTCCACCGGTGCCGACCGTGTTGAAGTTGCCGTCGATCCGAGTCGCAGTGACAGCGAGTACGAGCTGAAGAAGGGCAGGCTTCGAAGGGCCTAAAGCTACAATTCAAAGCTCCCAACAAGACTAATATCAGGTCACAACTCAGAATTTTAGGCGAAACGGTTGCGCATTCACAGAACATTCTTCTGGTGTCGTGTCGCTCGAAAGAGCATACTCAACTCAAGCTAATCATTCAGCATAGTGAAACCAAGCTGTAATCCTCGTGTCGCTCGAATGTTGTCTGAACCAAAAATGTGACATGGATCCTTTATTTTGTCACTATCAAAATGAAAAGCCCCGGGTTTTCTTCATTATCACATTTTCCCTGTTACTCCTCGCGTGAAAAGCTCACTTCGCAATCTCCAAGCAGCTCGCTAGCGTCCGTCCACGTCTGTGCACTCCCCCCCCCTCCACACAACCACCATGGTGCACTACCGCAGCACGCGCGGCGGCATGCGCGGCCTCACCTTCGAGCAGGCGGTGCTCACGGGGCTCGCGTCCGACCGCGGGCTGCTCGTGCCGGAGGCCGGCGAGTTTCCGCAGCTGCCGCCGAACGCGCTCAACGACTGGGCCGCGCTCTCGTACCAGGAGCTCGCGGTGCGCGTCATGCGCCTCTTCATCGATGAGCGCGAGATGTCCACCGCGGAGCTCGCGGCGCTCGTGCACAAGAGCTACAACGCGGAGACGTTCCGGCACGCGGCCACGACGCCCGTCGTGAAGCTCACGGACCAGCTGCTCGTGCTCGAGCTCTTCCACGGCCCCACGTTTGCGTTCAAGGACGTGGCGCTGCAGTTCCTCGGCAACCTCTTCGAGTTCTTCTTGCAGCGCAAGAACGCCGCCAAGCCCGCGGACGCGCCGGCGCACCAGATCACGGTCGTCGGCGCCACGTCGGGCGACACGGGCAGCTCGGCCATCTACGGGCTGCGCGGCAAGGAGAACATCGAGGTCTTCATCACGTTCCCGCACGGCCGCGTGAGCCAGATCCAGGAGCGCCAGATGACCACCGTGCTGGACGCCAACATCCACAACGTCGCGGTCGAGGTGCGTCCCATCCGTGCGCTGCACTGGTGCGTAGTGTTCGGGTGGTGCTGACGAACTGTGTGCGTCCAGGGCACGTTCGACGACTGCCAGGCGATCGTGAAGGACCTCTTCGCGGACGCGCAGTTCAAGGCGGAGGTGCGTTCGTCATCATCCGCTGAAATGATGACGCTCGCGCGAAATGTGGGGCTGACGTTCCTGCTGTGACGGGGTGATGACGAACGCCGGGCAGTACAACCTCGGCGCCGTGAACTCGATCAACTGGGCTCGCATCCTCGCGCAGATCGTGTACTACGTGTACGCGTACTTCCGCGCGAAGGAGCAGGGCGTGGCGGAGGTGGCGTTCGCGGTGCCCACGGGCAACTTCGGCGACATCCTCGCGGGCTACTACGCCAAGAAGCTCGGGCTGCCGCTCGGCAAGCTCGTGATCGCGACGAACGAGAACGACATCCTGCACCGCTTCTTCGTCACGGGCAAGTACCACCGCCACGCGATCGAGCACACGAGCTCGCCGTCCATGGACATCTGCGTCTCGAGCAACTTCGAGCGGTACCTCTTCGCGCTCAGCGGCGAGGACTCGGCCGTGCTGAGCCAGTGGATGCGCGACTTCGAGCAGACGGGCAAGCTCACGATCGAGGGCGAGCTGCTCGCGCGCGCGCAGCACGAGATGGCGTCCTACGCCGTGCTGCAGGACGAGGTGCAGGCGATCATCAGCCGCTACAACAAGGTGCACAAGTACCTCTTCGACCCGCACTCGGCGATCGGCGCGGGCGCCGCCGAGCACTTCGGCGAGCAGCACCTCGCGAGCTCGCCCGGCGCCGCGGTCGTCGTGGTCGGCACGGCGCACTTCGGCAAGTTCCTGCCGGTGGTGTCCCAGGCGCTCGGCGTGCCGGAGCGCGACGTGGCGCAGCACCCGCTGCTCAAGGCGCTCGAGACGCTGCCGACGCGGCTCGTGGTGGCCAAGAACTCGAGCGCGGCCGTGGCGCAGCTCGTGCGCGAGAACGCGCTGCGGAAGCGCCCCCAGCACGCGCCGTTCTGGTGCAAGCTGCCGGTGTCGTCATACGCCGCGGCGTCGCTCGTGGTGGCCGCCGCCGCCGCCGCCGCGTTCTTCGTCGCCAAGCGGAGTGCGGCGGCCAAGTAGACCGACACGCTGACGCACACACGCACGCACGCACAGCCGCCAGTGCCTCCGTCGCCATCGATCACCAGCCAGCAGGAGACGCAGCAGCAGCCAATGAATAAGTTAACACACGCATGGGCGCTCGAGCGTCCGTCCGGCCGGCCGTCTCGGGAGGGGGCTACAGGATCGCGCACGTGCTCGCCGGCGCGCACACGCCGCACTGCGACGCGTGGCTCTGCGCCAGGAAGGCCTTCTGGTGCTGCAGCTGCAGGCTCTCGCGCGTGACCGTGATGGCGCCGCCGCGAGTGCCCACGAGGCCGCTGCCGAGCGCCGCCGCCCCTGCCGCCGCCCCCGCCGCCGCGCCGGAGCTGCTGGCGCTCGAGCTCGCGGGCCCGGGCAGCGGCCGGAAGCTCTGCTGCGAGGGCTTGGCCGGCTCCTTTGGCGCGAACGCGATGCGCTCCTTCGTGTACTGGTTCTCGTACGAGTACTCGCCGGGCCTGCAGCAGCAGCCACGTGACATCACGTCAGCCGCTCCCCTCCCCCACTGACTGACTGCACGTCTCCTACTTGGTAGCAGCGCCAGCTCCTCACCTCGTGCGCGAGATGACGCGGCGCCAGCCCGGCGGCAGACGCGCGATGTTGTTGGGCGGCGCCGCGGGCGACAGCAGGCGGCCGACGGGCACGATGAGCCGCTTGAAGGCGTCGACGACGTTCGTGGCGTCCAGCGCCGATGCCTCGAGGAAGTCCATGCCGTGCTTGGCGGCGAAGCGCGCGGCCTCGAGCGTCGAGACCTGGCGCGACTGCGGCGCGTGCGCGAGGTCGCACTTGTTGCCCACGAGCAGCAGCACGAGGCTCTCGTGCGCGTGCTCGTGCGCCTGCGCCAGCCAGCCCGTGACGTGCTCGAACGACCCGCGGTTCGTGATGTCGTACACGATCATGGCGCCTACGGCGTTGCGGTAGTACGCCGCCGTGAGCGACTGGAAGCGCTCCTGCCCGGCCGTGTCCCAGATCTGCGCCTTGATGCGCCGCTCGCCCACGCGGATCATCTTGGTCGCGAACTCGAAGCCTGCGGGCGGACGGAGGAGGGCGTCAACGTGTCAGCCCTGCCTTGGCTGCCTGCCCACGCAACCACCCGCCACCCGAACGCACCGACGGTCTGCGCGCTCTGCGGCTGGTACTTGTTCTTGGTGAAGCGCAGCACGAGGTTCGACTTGCCCACGCCCGAGTCGCCGGTGAGCACGACCTTGAGCAGCAGCTCCGGCGGCGGCGGCGTGTCGCTCGTCGTCGTTCCCGAAGCCGCTGCTGCTGCTGCCGGCGCCTCCGCCGTAGAAGCGGAAGGCGCCGAGGAGGCGGCGGCGGTGGCCGCGTGCGCCGCCGCGTACTGGCGCAGCGAGTCCGGCGGCGGCGGCGGGACGCTCGTCGTCGAGGGCATTGGGATGATCGGGATGCAGCGAGCGACTTGACGAGTGAGAACGCTGGAATGGATTGTGCATGTGTTTTTTCTAAATGATGTTGACTTGGTGTTTGTATTGAATGTTAAATACGATAACGTGAGAACTCAGGCAGAAAGGTATCTTTTTCACTTGATCAGCAGGCTTCGCTGCAGTTCGCTGGCGGCGACGCATGGAAGGCGCACGACCGCCAGTCTGCGCACGGAGTCACTTGCGCAGCGCGACGCACTTACCCGCACGTGCAAGCGCTGCACTGTTTGGATGCTTCCCAGCCCTCCTTCGATTCCTACCTGACTCCCAACTTGGTTGTCTCCGTCTTCAGCGTTGGCTCACGACGATGTCGTTGGTGGCTGTGGCCACGCTTGTGTTGAGATGACGCGCGACCCCGCGCTTCACCTGGTCTCGCAGATGCCTCCCCGTCACCTATGACGTTCATGCTCCACACGTCGCGATGCAAGTTCGATTGACACGCTAGCTCGGCGGCTCGACGGGCAGATCAGTGTGCAGCCGCTCGACTGGCGGAATGGCTACACTCGGATCGCCATCCGCTGCGTCTCCTAGTCCACCGTCCACCGCCACCACCGACGCATTCACGTCGCGATACGTCTCGACATCCTCGCCCGGTGGCGGTGACGCTGGTGGCGTCGCAGATCCGGCGATGCGACTCACGACTTCGCGGTCAGCGTCGTCGTCGGTCTCCGACGCAGCAATCGCAACACCAGCGCTCCTGCTGCCACCGCCACCGCCACCGCCATCACCGTCGTCATCGTCGTCGCCGTCGCCGACGTCGCGCACGACCTCGACGTAGCTCGCGGGGAAGATCCCGCGGCTGCCGTCGCAGCGCTCGCCAGACCACCACTCGGCGCTGTCCTGCGAGAGCACGCGCAGGATCTCGCCCTTCTGGAAGCCCAGCTCGTCCGGGTTCTCGGCGCTGAACGCGTACATCGCGCGCGCTTGGAAGAGCACCGGCGGAGGCGGCGACAGATGTCGTCGTTCGTGCGGCGAATCAGTCGGCTGCTGCTGCTGCTGCTGCTCTTGGGTCGGGATCAGCGCTTCGTCTTCGTCGTCAGCGTTGTCGCCAACGCCGTCGCCGTCCGGCGGCTCCTGCCGCTCTCGGTACTGTCGCGAGTGCCGTCGCGGCGACAGCTTCTCGGGGCTGCTCCTTGCAGCAGGAGGTGGGGGCGACGGCATCGACGGTTCACCTCCTCGTTCCTCACCGAGCACCAGTTGCGGCCGCTTGCGCGCGACCGGTGACGGCTTCGACGGACTCGGCGCGCCGCCGGCCACGCACCGCCACTGCGTGATCGCTCCGTCCTCCCCGCCCACCGACACGAGGTAGCGGTCGTTGAACGAGAAGCTCAGCGACGGGATCGACGACGCGTGGGCCGCGTACACGCGCGGCTTGGCAGCGCGCATCGCCGGCCACTTGAACAGCCGGATGCTCGCGCGGCAGGCGACCGCCAGCAGCTCTTCTCTGTCGGATGACGCTGGCGACGCGGTAACAAACGCGTCTCCGCCGTCCTCTCGAGCGTCGTCGCTCGCAGGCTGCTGGACGCAGGTCGTGCACACGGCGGCGATGTCGACGAGACTCGTGGTGTCGCTCGCCCAGATCCCCGCCACCGGCCACCCGAAGACGCACGTCCACTTGGCCCACTGCGCGTCGCGCACGAGGAACGCGTCCGTGATCTGCTTGGAGCTGCCCCGGCCCGGCGCGATGCTCCAGTGGAGCAGTTCGCCGTCCGACGCGTTGCTCTGCAGCAGGTCCCCCTCGACGCTCCACGTGAGCTGCGAGATCGCGCTCGAGTGGCCCTCGCACACGTGCAGCTTCCGGTAGCCGTCGGGGACGTCGTAGACGTACACGAACGTGTCGCGCGCGCCGACCGCGAGGTAGTTGGCCTTCGGGCAGTACTTGAGCTGCGTGACGCCGAGCGTCAGCAGGTCGGCGGCGCCGCCCTTGACCTTCTTCCTGACCACGACCCGGAGCTCCGCGTACCCGACGACCAGCAGCTCGCCGGTGCTCATGCCGACCGCGACCTCGTCTCCGAACGGGTGGAACTCGACGCACACGGCTCGTGCGCCGCCGCTGCCGCCGGTGAACTGGAGGCCGAGGTGCACGCGGCGCTTGCAGCCGCGGCGCCGCAGGTCCCAGAAGCTCAGGAACCCGTCGTGCGAGACCGTCGCGACCTCGTCCTTCGCGGGGTGGCAGCTGCAGGCGGTGACGGCGCCGCTGCACGCCTCGAACACCAGCTTCCACTCGCCCGTGGCGAGCGTGAGCTCCCACAGGCAGTTGGTGCTTGTGCCCACGAGCGCCGTCCGGCCGTCGTCTCGCCACTGGAGACTCGTCGGCTTGGGAGCAGCTCCGGTGCCTGGCGCACCAGTGGACACCTCGCTTGGGAGAGCAGTCGGGAGCTGGAAGGTGCGCGTGTCGTGGTCCACCGGCACGAGCTGGTGCGAGCCCTCGGAAAACGTGCCGGTCGCGAGCGGCGTGAAGAGCCCGAGCGTGCTCACGCCGGGCACGCGCACCGGGCGCTGCATGACGCACCTCCAGAGCAGCAGGCGGCCGTCGGCGCCGCACGAGAGCACGAGCCCGGTCTTCCGGCAGAACGCGAGCTGGGTCGCCGCGTCCTGGTGCGCCACGGCGCCGCGGTACTGGAGCTCCTGCAGCCGCGCGTGCAGCGCCGCCGAGTTGGGCTTGAGCGTGAGCAGCCGCGCGATGCTGTCGATCTCGGCCTGCGCCTGCTTGGAGAGCTTGAACCGCGTGCCCGTGTCTACGTCGTGCGGCACGACGTCCACGAGCCGCGCCGAGGGCTCGTATGCGACCTTCTCGAGCACGAGCGCGTTGATCTCGGCGTCCGTGAACTCGTCCGGGATCTCCCACCACTTGGCCGGCTCGCTTTCGCTCTCGCTCGCTTGCACAGCGTCCTCGCGCTCGGGGCTCCGGCGCGGCTGGTAGAACACGCACACGTCCCCTTTCGCCGTGCCCGCGACGACGCGGCCGAGCGTGTGGTCGCTCTGGCCCGTGGCCACGAGTTCCTTCGAGAGCTCGTCGTAGAGGTACACGGGCGGCGAGTCGTCCACGAACGCGAGGCTCACGAAGTCCTGCACGTCGAGGCGGCCGTGGAACGGCGGCACGTTACCCTCGAGCCGCCAGACCTTGTCGCGCGGTGTCGGCGGCCGCAGTCGGGCGGGCGACCCGAACGCCGCGCCGTAGAATGCCGCGTCCTCCTTCTCCTCGTTCGCCGGCGGCGCGTCCGCGGTCCGCGCGAGCGTCCAGAAGCGGATGTGCCGCACGCCGCAGCTCACGAGCGTGTAGCACGCGTCGTCGTCGCTCAGCGCCTGGCCGGGCTTCTTGGCGCGCCGCGCCTCCGGCCGCCCGTACGCCTGGAACGGGTTGAACGCGAGCGTGTGCACGCGGAAGCTGTGGCCGCGCGCTGTCGCGAGCAGGCTCTGCTCCCGCCAGTCGTGCACGCAGATCGTGTTGTACAGGTCGCCGCCGAGCGACGCCACGAGCCTGCCGTCGTGCGAGAAGCTGATGGCGCGCACGCTCACGGCGTGGCCGCCGAGGCGCGTCACGCGCTGCCCGAGCGGCTCGTCCTTGGCGCTCCACACGAGCACGTGGGTCTGCCGCCCGGCCTGCCCGGACGCCACGATGAACTGCTTCGGGTGCACGCCGACGCTCGTGACCGCGCCCGAGTGCTCGCGGAAGAACCGCTGCGCGTTGCTCTCGCGCGCGTAGAGCACGACAAGTGCGGCCGTGGACCACAGCAGCTCGCCCGTCGCCAGGAAGAAGACGCTGCTGCTCGACGACGGGGGCGTCGCCACGCCTCCGGTTCCTCCTCCGGTCTGCATGCCGTACACGAACTCGAGCTCGAGTCGTGACTGTGGCGCAGCGCCACCGCTCGCCTCGGATGAGCCGCCGTCGGTGTCCACGCTGCTCGGCGCGAAGACGTTGCTCCGACACTGCGGGAAGCGCACGAGCGCGCGCTCGTACATCTGTTGCTTGTGCTGCGCCGCGAGCACCGCCTGGAGCCCGTCCGCGCGCTTCTCCATGTGCGCCACGCGCGGGAGCTTCTTGTCTGCAGGCGGAGCAGACGCCGTTGGCCACTGCACCAAGACGACGCGTTCATCGAGACCAGCGCGCACGCACCGAAGACGAGTTTGCCGTCGGGAGAGCGCGCGTCGTCGCCGCCGCCCGCCTGCGGGTTCTGCAGGCTCGAAGCGAGCTGGAGCTGGTGCTTCTTCCGGCCGCCGCGCAGCAGCCTAAGCGCCGACGTCAGATCCCATCTCTCAACTCGCACGAGCGCGCGTTCAGCGCACGACGCACTTTGGCAGCTTGGAGACCGACGGCGCCGCGATGTTGCCCGCGGTCGTCACCGGGTGGATCGCGACGTGGGGCGGCGTCGGCGCGACGTCCTTCGACGCGCGGGCGACCGACTTCATCCACGAGCGCTTGGCGTGCGCGCTCCACGTGAGGTCCTCGAACTCGCGCAGCACGCGCGTCATCTGCGCCTTCATGCCCTCGAGCACGTCCGAGCGCTCGCGCAGCTGCTTGTCGATCTCGCCCGTCACGACGTCCGTGAGCCGGTGCTCGAACTCCGCGCCGGCCGCATCGTCTTCTTCGTACGTACACACAGATAGAGACATACACATAGACAGGTATCGTCACAACCAGCAGCACCAGCACCAGCACCGCCACCTCGCATCGTCCTTCGCGTCCTCCTTCGCGTCCTGCGTGACGCACCCATGACGACGATGTCGTCGTTAGCGCCTCTTCATGATACTCCCATAACCCTATCCCCACCCTTCCCGCAACCCTACCCTTCCCCCTTCTGACAAAGATCGTACGACTCTTCAAGATCGCGTGACGCGTCGAGCATGACGTCGACGACGAAGGCGCTCGCGGCGGCGCTGCTCGCGCTCGTGCTGCTGGCAACGACGACGCTGCTCTGCTCCGTCGAGGGGAAGCAGAAGGCGCGTCGGATCGACTACGAGGCGCTCGAGAAGGCGTGGGAGGCGGGCGACGCCCGCGAGGAGCTCCAGTCTGCCGGCGACGAGCAGCTCCGAGCGCTGGCGAGCAGGTGCGTCGTGTGTTGCGTTCAGTCTCTGAACGCTCTGCGCTTTGCTCACGCCCGTCGCACTCAGGAGCGAGGCGGACGCCAAGGCGCTCGGGCCGCAGATGGTCTTCGTCACGCTCCACGGCGGTCACGCCGAGCCGCTCGCCGCCATCGCGTCGCGCTGGAAGGAGGTGCGTCCCTGGAGTCTCTGGCGCGTCAGCAGCTGGCACCGCACTCTTCTACTCGCTCACGCACTCGCGCGCGAACGCGGCAGGCGCTCTGGATCGGCGGCCTCGAGGTGACCGTGTACGAGCTCGAGGCCGGCACGAAGCTGCTCGTGGGGCTCCAGCGCGGCGTGCAGGCGCCGGAGCTGCGCCGCTTCCTGCTCGAGCAGCCCGAGGTGCGCGAGATCGAGTGGGACGGCCAGACGTACGCGCCGGGCGACGTCGGCAAGAGGCAGCAGCAGCAGCCAGCAGAGCCCAAGAGGACGAGCACGTCCAAGGCAGCAGACACGAATCGCGTTGATAACGCTGCTCACGAAGGCGGCAGCGCCGAGACCAAGAAGAAGATCAAGAAGACCAAGAAGAAGTCCAAGAGGACGAGGCGCACGGAGCTGACGGCCAGCGACGAGCTCTGAAACACACGCGAGAGGCGTCCCAAGCGAGTCTCGCGTCAACGCACTCTGGCGGGCGCCTTAGCCGCTGATGCGCTCGCTCCGGATCGCCTCGAGCTGCGGCGCGAGCGCCTTGTTCTTCTTCACGGCGTCGAGTAGCGCGGCGAACTTGGGGTGCGCGTCCGTGTCACGCACGCCGCTGATCGCGTCCACCGCGCGCAGCGCGCTCCGGATCAGGTCCTTCGCGCGCTCGACTTCGGTGCCCACCTGGTCCTCCTTGACCTTCTTGTGTGCCGTCCGCTCGAGCGGCTCGACGAGCAGGTCGAGCGCGCCGACGACCGAGCCGGGCTGCACCGCGCAGATCTTGACGAGGATCTGGTGCGACAGCATCTGGACGTCGTCCTGGTCGCGCAGCCCCGCCTGCAGGTGCGGGAAGAGCGCGGCGATCACGAGGTGCTGCGGCAGCGTCTCGACGAGCGTGTCCACGCACGCGTACGCCGCCTTGCGGAGCGGGAGCCCGTCGTCGACCTTGTGCTTGAACGGCCCCAGGTCGACCGTGCGCTCGAGCTTGATCTCCGTGGCCGCGAGCAGCGCCGGGAAGATCGGGTCCTTGACGTACGGCACGAAGAAGTGCGCGTGGTGGTGCGCGCCCGTGTTGAGCGCCAGCAGCGCGGCGCGGCGCACGCCCAGGTCGGCGTCCTGCAGCGCCGCGAGGAACGGCGCCATGTGCGCGAAGAGCTGCTCGACCGCCGCGGGCGCCGCCGACGCCGAGAGCGCGAACTTGAGACTCGTGACACCCGTCCAGCGTGAGCCCGCGGCCGCGCTCTCGCAGAGCGCCGTGACGACCGGGAAGAGCTTGTCGCCGTCCGTGACCGAGAGCTTGCCGAGGCACTCGGCCACCATGTTGCGCACGCCCTCCTCCTCGCGCTCGCTCAGCGCCGCGAGCACCGGCAGCACGCGGTCGACGTAGACCGTGAAGCCGTGCTGCGGCGCCGCCGCGTGGTCCGCGATCACCTCGCGCAGCGAGCTCAGCAGCAGGTACGAGTTGTCGCCGCGCTCGAGCTGCCGCATGATCGTGTCGAGGTACTCGGCCATGTTGCCGACGCAGATGCTCCCGAGCGCGTACGCGGCCGCCGCCTTGACCTCCTCGCCGTCCGCCGAGAAGTTGCGCAGGAGCGTCTCCTTCACGTCCGCGTACCCGGCCAGGCGCAGCTGCCGCCCGAACTCGCCGAGGCAGTAGAGCGCGAGCACCTTGTTCGCGTCCGCGCGCTCGCCCGCGATGTCCGCGACGAACCGGCCGAACGCCGCCTGGCGGTTCGCCGCCGCCGACGCCACGCACACCGCGGCGACGCAGCGCGCCAGGTTGAGCGTCGCGTGCTTCGAGAGGTCCGCCGGCGCGTCCAGGAAGGCGCCGAAGAGGTCGGCGAAGCTGCTGCCGGGCGACTCGAGCGCCGTGAGCTGCGCGAACAGGTCCTTGAGCGCCTCGAGCGTCGCGCCTTGCAGCATCGCGCTGCGGCAGAGCGCGAGCGCGTTCGCCAGTGCCTTGTGCAGTAGCGCGTCGGTCGCCGCGAGCGCCGGCGACACGCGCAGCGCGTTCGAGACGAGCACGATGCCCGTGCGGCAGAGCTGCAGGTCGCTGTCCACCACGAGCGCCGACGCCTCCGTGACCACGTCCGCGAGCAGCGCCGGCGCGATCTGCGCTCCCTTGTGCACCACGAGGCTGTTGAGCGTCTCGAGCGTCGCCTGCTTGAGCGTCCGCGACTGCTGCCGGAGCAGCTGCGCGAGCGCGACGACGCAGTCCGCCAGCACCGCCGACATGTCGAGCGCGAGCCTTGAGCGCGCGATCGCGCCGATCGCCTTCATGCTCTGCACGCGCGTGATCTCGTTGTTCAGGCGCTCCATGAGCAGCGGGTACACTTCCGCGACGTGGCGGGCGTCGAGCTCGTTGCCTGCGCCAGGCGTCCGTCGTGTGAGTTCCTACAAGCGCCTCCGAGCCTCCCGAAAGACACTCTCCGAGAGACACGCTCTCACACGCACCGAGTTCCGCGACGATCTGCCCGATGCTGCTGATCGCCGCCTCCTTGATCTCCTGGTCGATGTCGTGCGCCTTGAGGCTCGGGAGCACGGCCTCGTAGAGCGCCACTGCGTGGCGCGTGGCCGCCGCGTCGCCGAGCGCCGCGATCACGCGCACGAGCGACTCGATCAAGCCGAGCGCCTTGGCGACGGTCTTGTACCAGTCGCCCTTGGCGCAGTGCACCGCGGCGTGGACGAGCGCGCCGATGTGCGCGCGGAAGGGCTCGGCCGGGTGCGTGTCCACGAGCAGGCGGAGGAACACGAGCGCGTCGAGCTTCAGGTCCGAGTGCTTGTCCTCCGCGGCGCGGAGGACGTTCGGCAGCAGCACGTCGACGAACTCACCCAGCTGCCCGTGCTCGACGCTCGCGAGCTCGCTCAGCACGGCGACGACGGCGCAGCGGGACGCCACGGACGCCTTCGGGCCGAACTGCTTGTTCGCCGACAGCACGATGCTCTTGAGGCGCGCGCGTACCTGCTCGAGGCATTTGTTCGGCGCGCCGGCGGCGGCGGGCGGCGCGCGGCGCGTGGCGCGCAGCAGCTCGGCGAAGACCGAGAAGACGTCGATGCGCACGTTCTCCTCGCGCTCCTTGAAGCGCGCGATGAGCTGCCGGCTGTGGCTCTCGTAGAGGTGCTCGAGGAGCTCCGGGCGGGTCGTGATGATGGCCGCGAGCACGCGGAGCGCCGCGCGGCGCACCTTCCAGCTCGTGTCGTCGTCGTCGCTGTAGTCGCCGTCGTCCTCGTCCGAGTACTCTTCGTCGTCGTCGCCGCCGTCGTCGTCGTCCATGGCCTCGTCGCCGTCGCCGCCGCCATCGGTGTCGTCGTCGCCCGAGTCGCCGTAGTTGTAGTTCGGGTCGTACTTGATGAACGCCATGACGAGCGCGAGCACGCGCGGCACGTGCGGCGTCATCTCGTTGTGGCACCGCACGACGAACGACTCGAAGGCCTGGAAGCAGTTCTCGCGCAGCTCGCTCGCCGCCTCGCTCTGCAGCGCCTCGTCGCCCGGCGCGCCGCAGAAGTCGGCGAGGATCGGGAGCACCGCCGGCAGGTGGCGCCCGAGGCGGTGCCCCGCCGTGCGCGAGAGCGTGCCGACGGTCTGGATGAGCGTGCGCACGTCCACGGCGCCGGCCGCGCGGATGCCCGCGACGAGGTGGTCCACGAGCCGCGCGAGCAGCGCGTCGGACGCGATGACGCCGAGCGAGCCTACGCACGCGGTCGCGCGCTTGCGCACGAGCGGCGCCGCGTCGCCCAGCTGCCGCACGAGCAGGTCGAGGATCGCGTCGTGCTGCGCGGCGACGTCGTGGCCGAAGCGGCGCAGCAGGTCCGCGAGGATGTCGAGCGTCTCGGCCTTGACCGCCGGCTCCGCGGTCGGCGCGAGCCCCGGCAGCAGGCGCGCGCAGAGGCCCGCGGCCACGGCGGCGCCCGTCTTGGCCGACACGTCCGCGAGGATCGTCTTGAGCCCGATCGCGTAGATGTCGCGCAGCTCCGGCTTGCCGCGCAGGATCAGCTCGCTGAGCTTGGCGCAGATGTCGCCCACCTGCGCCTCCTGCACCTTGGTCACGAGGATGCCGAGGCTGCCGGCGACGACGACGACGGCGACGACCAACGGGCGTTAAGTGCGCATGGCCGCAAGCGAACTGGGAAGACGACAGAGAGAGAGAGAGAGAGATCCACGCACCACTTGACGGCGATCGACTGCACGTCGTTCGACTTGTCGTCGAGCTGCTTGAGCACCGCGGCGCAGACTCTGGCGGCCGGTCAAGTTCCTAAGTTCGCATGCCGTCTCTGCACAACGCAGCAGCAGCAGCAGAGTACGGAGGGAACGCACTTTGGCTCAAAGTGCGGGCCGAGCTCCGTGTCCTTTTCGAGTTCGTGGCAGAGGTCCGACGTCGCCATGTAGCGCTCGTCCTTGTCGAAGTCCGTCGTCTGCGGCGCGTACCCACGGACAGCGGCGAGCGTGGGAGCGTGAGGCGCGAATTCGCTCTGATAGTGCGGAAAGCGAGGGAGGAGACGCGCTCCCCCCACGCGCGCACACGAGCAGCCACAGCGACACGCGGACGCACCTTGTCGAGCAGGAGCGCGATCCGCTCCTCGTGCGCCGGCATCGTTGACGCGATCTTCCTGCTCGGTCTTCTCACGCGTCGTCGTTGGAATTATGGAGCAGGTGGGGTTATGTTTTGCGGGAGTCTGCGACGTGAGACAACTTGAAGAAAGTATGTATCGCCAGACGGCAGCTTATTGCTGGCAGATAATTCGATTATTGCTGGGTAAACTGTACCAGATCGAGCTTGAGAAGTCACCGTCGCGCTTGCCGCGTTGCACGTGCTTCTCGAACTTCGGGAGTGTGGTAGTTTGGTGTTGCTCGAGGTGTGTGCGACGCAGTGATGACTGGGATGTCATGGTGAGAGGCGAGTTTGACGCGCCGGTCTTGAGACGACGCTGCTCATAGTGCACTGCTCCAGACATCGTCGAGTTATGTACACAACCCTGGTCGACGTTGGGCTGTCACGGAAGCAGACCGGCTTCAGTCCCTTCTCAATCTACTTGAGTCAAGCCCCGCCACTCTCGACGGGCTTCGTAGTCGAAGAGTACATCAACCCGAGTTCACTGCGCGTCGACGAATCAACAGATCTTGAAAACAGAGTCCCAGTTGACAATGTCTCAGTCATGTAAGTGGAATCGAAGTCTTTGAGCAGTTTGCGTTGAGCTCACAAGAAGAGTGAAGTATACAGCGGGACTCGGTCGGAAAGACCCACGGCGGAGCCACTAAGGGCTTCTTCTGGCTTCGAGCTGACCGCGGAGGTTCACGAAAAGTGTCGCGTGGACGCCGACGTGATACGCTCGAAGTAAGGGTGCCACAACCAAGCGCTGGGGTGTGAAAGGCGCATGTCATGCCTTCGTCGCATGGTTGCTCCATAATGCCACGTTCCTTCAAGTCGCCATCAAGTTCGTGGAGACAAGTTTGAGTGTTCTGTTGCTGCTGCCATCTCGCAAGATCGGAAAGCGGGGTACAGAGCCTCTTTCTACTGACGATCGAAACGGTGCTTGTGGTGTGTTGCAGCCGCTGACAGGAAGGCGTGGGCATTTCTCTGTGTAGAGAGATTGATTGCAGTCCAAATGGAGTGGCAGTCGGCCCAATAACAACATTATCAAAGAGCATAACCAGATTATTAAACAGCATGGGTAGCATGTTCAAGGCGAGCACAGAGGGAGGGACGCAGACAGCGAGCGACCTGCTCCCTCTGCAACGAAGTTCTCACGTCTCAAATGACCTCCTCGAGAGCGGAAGCAGACGGATACACTTTAGGGACACATCTGTTGCACTTTCGCAAGATTGCAAACTTGTTTGAGGATGTAGCGCGGCACCGAGGTTTGTTTGTATAAATAGTGAGCCACACAGATGTCTGTGTCTGTGGATCGCGAGCTCACTCTGTACACCCAGGGTGCGAGGCTTCGACTGACGGCGGTAAGAGAAAGCGCGCTGAAACGCACTCGTTCGAGACACTTTAGCGGACAGACTTCGATTCGCGCGCGATGAGCCTCGATGTCCTTCGCCACGACCAGAAGACGGTGACGACAGGCGTCCGCGCACCGAGTCCCGAGCGTCGCGAGGCGTCGGACGTCAAGTGCCTGCACCAGTCCTGCTACGAGCGAGAGCAGAAAGCCACCCGCGAGTTGCAGGTACACAGCGCTCGGAGCTGGGCTCGTGTGGATGGGTTGAATGCGCTGCTGACGACGCTGATGCGCTGCTGACAACGCTAATGACGCTGGTGATCTCACTTATTTGATGTCGCTCACTGCTCGGATAGAGACTCCGCGACTCCTTCGGCGCGCTCAAGCTGGAGAAGGACAAAGAGATCGCATTCCTGCGGGATCAACTTGCAGCATTCACATCGATGTGCAAGTCGCCAGTGAGAGGGGCTGGCTCCGGGATGGCGCTGCTGCCGACGACAACGACAACCCACAGCTCGATCGGCGTGCAGACATCGGGCGTCGCCAGCCCGGCTCCCGCGGTGTCGCCACACTCGATCATGCCCTCGATCTTCTCCGTCACGAGCAAAGGCGTCGTCCGCACCGTGCGTCTCGATCGCCAAGCGAGTCTCAAGTCCGCACGAGTGCTGGCGACCATGCCGCGCGAACAGGCGAGAGGAGTCGCTGATCGCGTCGCGACAGCATTCGCAGACCCAGTGCAGTCGCTGCCGTATCTGCACTCGATCCAGTTCGGCGCCGATCTCGTCGAGCTGAGTGCTCAGGTGTGCGCGCTGCTGGAGTCTGAGCCGCGGTGCCTGAGCATCTCGAGTCCGGTGTACGTCTTCGGCGACATCCACGGGAACTACACGGACTTGCGGTTCTTCGCCGACACGATGTGGCCGATGGGACTCGGGTTCACTCCCGGTTCGTTCCTCTTCCTCGGCGACTACGTTGATCGAGGGCACTCGTCGCTCGAGTGCGTCGCGTACCTCTTCGCGCAGAAGCTCTTGCACCCGAAGAAGCTCTTTCTCATCCGCGGGAACCACGAGACGCGCGCGATCAACGGACTCGAGGCGCACTACGGGCCCGGGTGCTTCCTCTCGCAGTGCAAGTCTCGGTTCGGTGCCGACGAGGGCTACATCGTCTGGCACCAGATCAACCACGCGTTCGACCGCCTGCCGCTCGCCGCAGTGATCGACCACGACATCTTCTGCGTGCACGGCGGCGTGCCTCGGCCGATCGGGACCGAGAAGACCATCGACTCGATCCTCAAGATCCCGTCTACCGCGCTGCTCGACGTGCTGGACTCCAAGTACTACGAGGAAAACGCGCACATGTCGATGGCGTCCGACATGCTGTGGGGTGATCCGACTCCCGAGGAGCGGGAGCCCGCGATGGACAGCAACGGGTTCGGGAAGAGCTTGCGCGGCGGCGTGGCCGTGAGCTTCGGTGCGAGAGCCATCGAGCAGTTCCTGCAGCAGAACAAGTTCTCGCGGATCCTGCGCGCGCACGAGGCGAAGATCGAGGGTGTCGCGGTTAGCAAGAGCGCGCGCGTGATCACGATCTTCTCCACCTCGAAGGACCACGGGCTCGGAGAGGACGCCAAGTGCGGCTGCCTGCTGATCGACCACGGCAAGATCATCGCGATCAACCGGTCGCCTCAGGTCTCGCAGAGTCTGCAGCTGCAGCGGCGACGCAGTGTCGGGATCCAGCGTGAACTTCGCACTGCATCTCCTGATGTCGCGCTGCGGTCTGCGCGTGCTCTCGACTGCTCTGATGTGGGATCAGTCCCGCTACTCGGCTCACGACCTCAGTTCATTGGCACCAGCGCACCGTCCGATGGTTCCTCCCGTTCGTGCGAGGACGCAGCCAGCGCAGTTCTCGACGTCCCGCGACGTCTCCCGAGTATGCAGGAGAGCGGAGTTCGGAGCAACAGGAGAAGCAGGGAAGACTGCGCCTCTGAGTCCGACTCGACCGACGACGAGGACGACGCCTCGCAGACGCCTCGCACTGGAGTGCGACCGACTCGGGTATCGAGGAGCAGTGTTCGCCTCGGCAGCAGCACCAGCAGCTCCGTTGTCGCGACGTCGTCTCCAGCTTCGACTTTGACAGGCAGGGAGGAAGAGGAGAAGGACAACGACGACAGCAACAACCAGAACGACGACGTCTAAGCGAGAAGAGTGAGAGAGACCAACGATCGGTTGCAGTCTTCATGCTGGAAGCCATCACGCCGCCTCATTTCTGATTCTTCCCAGTTGTCCAATCGGTTTCAAGTGGGGTAGGTTTCAATCCTTATTAGGAGGGGTATCACGTATAAAAGGCATGCTACAATACTCAGCACAGAATCTGAAGAACTAGTTCAACCCGTTATCACGTCTCACAGTGCGGTACACCACCAGGACACGACTGGTGGAGGAGCAGCAGCGCTTCGCGTCGTCAGCGAATGCGACCCGTCGATGGCTCATTCGCCGAAAGCCGCCGCCGCTCGCCCGTTAAGCTCTAG
>JAASGM010000204.1:0-29673 GCA_023334215.1 Globisporangium cystogenes | reverse complement strand
TTCCTCCCTGGTGCCGCACTCCCCGCGCTGCTGTCTGCGGTGCAAAGCGAGAAGCGAGAAGCACACTGGCGCTCATCGCCGCGAATGTGCCGACAGAGTCCGGGCAGCCGCTCGAGAAGCCGTTCCAGCGCGAGTTCCTGTGCGATCAACTGCTTCCTCTTCGCTCTCGCGCGCTCTCTCTCTACTAGACCACTCACGCGCTCGTTCATGCGCCGGGGAAGCGTGCGCCGCCTGCCTGCAGCAGCTGCTGCTGTTGCTGGGCCGCTGCCGCACCGCCGGCGTCCGCCGTTCCGATGTTGTACAGCAGCTGCGCGAGCCACCGGCTCGTGGTGGCGTCGTCCTTGAGCGCGTCGTCGAACGTGCGGCTGCGCAGCGCGTCCGGCAGGCACTGGCGCAGCGCGTCCTTCGCTCTGTCGGTCGGTAGCTCTTCGACGTCAGTCGCCAGTCGCCACGAACGAACGAGCAGCAGCAGACGCTCAAACACACACACACGCACACGCACGCACGCACGCACCGGACGTTGTCCGAGAGGCGCAGGTAGCATCGGATAATGTGCTTGAGCAGGCGCGGCGCCGGCGCCTCGACGAGCACGCCGACCATCTTGCTCAGCACGGTGCTCACGGCGTAGAAGCGCTCGGGCGTGTGGCAGATGTACGTGAGCCCCATCTCGTCCAGCAGGATCTTCTGCACGATGAAGGTCGCCACCTGCGCGCGCACATCGAGTCGCGTACTCGTGAGCAGCTGCGGGTGGCGCGCGGCGCGTAGAGAGGAAGCGAGAGAGCGAGAGAGCGAGAGCCACGCACCGTCTTGGAGAGCTCGCTGCCGGCCTCCATGATGCGGAGGCAGAGCGGGATGATCTCCGTCTGCAGCAGGAAGTTGATCACGTCCGAGTCGTCGATCTGCGGGTGGCGGCAACGGCTCCGTCAGCGCGTGCGAGAGCAGCTGGACGCAGGGCGGCGACGCGCTCGCTCACCTTGACGAGCGCACCGATGACGCCGAGGCTCGTGAGCCGCAGGTACTCGAATGGCCGGTTCTTGCTGACCGTGTTGAGGAACGGGTAGAGGTACAGCGGAATGTGCGCTGCAGGAGACAGTCAAGCAAGAAAGCAGCGCCGTCGTCGGTGAGCTCTTCGCCCGGGTCTGCAGCATATGACGGCGGGCGACGCACCGTTGAGGAAGTGCGTGCGCGTCTCCGCGTGCGACGCGACGCACTGCAGCAGCGCCAGCGCGTTGCACACGCGGTTGGACGCGTGCGCCGTGAGCTGCGGCGGCGACAGCAGCGGGTAGATGGACACGATCTCCTGCAGCAGCGCCGCGACCGTGCCGAACGAGTGCCAGAGGATCGGCGCGAGCTCCGGGAACTCCTCGCGCTTCTTGCTCAGCTCCAGCAGCGCGCTCTCGCGCTGCTCCGGCACCGACAGCTCCAGAACGAGCGGGTAGAGCTGCTCCGGGCCGCCGCCAGCGCCACTTGCGCCGCCGTCGAGCGCGCCGCCCATCGCGGACACGGTCGACGCCATCGCTTCTCTTCCTTGCGCGAGCGAAAATGGGGGAAAATCGCGGCGGGGTGAGCTTGAAGGCGGGGTGGCGCTAACTGACTAGGAGAATGTATGCTTTCGGCTCAGGACCCGCGAATTGCCTTTCACACTCGAAGAGCTCCAGAGCGACCATGACGACGACGACGACGACAGCGGACGTGCTCGCGCGGTGCGGCGCCTGTTGCTCCTGTCTGCGCGTCGCCGCTCCCCTCTCTCTTACAAGCGCACTGGTCTTCTCTCTTCTCTCCTCTGACCCCCAGAAAGCTCGAGGACACGCACGCCGAGATCGCACAGGTGCGCGCCGAAGTCGTGGCGGCGCTGCGCGCGCTGTACGCCGGCGGCGGCGACGGCGGCCTCTCGCTGGACGACGCGCTGCGGCTCGCGGCGAAGTGGGCGGAACCGGACGCGGAGCTGCCGGCACGCGTGCGGCTGCTCGGGGACGCGCTGCTGGCGGCGGCGGCGCAGCTGCAGCCGGGCGGCGCCGCGCCGCACGCGCGCCTCGTGCACTCGTTCACGCAGCGCGAGCGGCTCAAGCGGCAGGCGGCGCAGGCGTCGGCCATGATCTCGCTGGTCGACACGCTCACGCGCGTGGACCGGCTGCTCGGCGACATCGACGGGCTGCTGGACGAGCGGCAGCTGGTGGCCGCCGCGCGCGCCGTGCAGGAGGCGCAGCGGCTGCTCGCGGCGCTGGTGGCGGAGGACGCGGCCGACAGTCCGGCGCCACTGTCAATAGCAGCAGCAGCAGGCGGCGCCGCCGCCTCGCAGGACAACGTCGCGAAGCTCCTCGAGCTGCAGATCCTGCGGCGGAAGAACCAGCTGCTGCTCCAGCTCAAGCAGATCTACGCCACGGCGCTCGTGTGGAAGGACGGCGCGCTGCGGGTCTCCAAGACGCGCGCGGACGCCGGTGGCGTGCTGAGCGCGGGCGGGGCGGGCGAGCCGCTCGGGGACTTGTGGGCGGCGTGCGAGGTCATGGGGGTGCTCCCCGACCGGATGAAGGACCTGGCCAAGGCGCTCGCGCAGCACCTGGTCAAGCCGGCTCTGCACGGCGCCAGCGCACCCGCCACAGTGTCGCGCGACGCCGCCAGTGCGACCCTCAAGCTCGCGCGAGAGAACAGCGCGGCCGCGTCGCCGAGCCCCAAGAAGAGCGAGGTGGCGCAGGTGGAGGACAAGTGCGCGAGCGTCGTGGGCATCCTCTACTTCGTCCACGCCGAGGTCTTCCAGAGCAGTCGCAAGCTCATGGAGCAGCTCGGGGCGTTCCTGTGGAAGATCCCCGGCAACCTCGAGGTGCAGCTCATGGCGCTGCTCCAGGACAAGATCCCGCAAGACGCCGCCGCGCTCGGCTCGTACCGCGACGCGTTGGCCGTCGGGGTACGCGCGACGGCCTTGCGACTCTGGTGTCTGTGGCTGCACAAGCTCACGGCCGCTGACTGGTGCTCAGGTGCGCGAGCTGGAGGAGAAGCTGCTGGCGGTCGGGTTCACCGCGTGCGTCGACAGCCAGCTGCACGCGTTCGTGCAGCAGCTGCAGGAGTACGTCGATTGCTGTCGTGTGTGTGTGTGTGTGTGTGTGTGTGTTGAGAGCGGCAGTCGATGGGCTCACAGCGAACGCTGCGGTCTCGTGTGCAGACTCTACGCGAAGAAGCGGCGACAGAGCATCCTGAGCCAAGGCCGAGACGTGATGAGCCACGGGTACAACGACTCGACCAAGATCGCCGGCGCCATGGAGCGCTGCAACCTCGAAGCGTCCGTGGACTCGGGCAAGAAGGACAAGAGCGGCGCGTCGAGCAGCGCCGCGGCGGCCATGAGCGGCGGCGGCGCCGAGGACGTGGAGGGCGGGGCGTTCCAGGTGCCCAACTACCGCGTGTCCTCGTGCGCGCACGACGTCGTGGAGCTTGCGCACCAGACGCTGATCGAGGGGTGCACGTCGGAGCCCAAGTGCGCGAGCCTGCTCTTCCAGACGAGCCGAGACCTGCTGTTCCTCTTCCGCGCCGTGGTACCGACGCTGTACGAGAGCGACATCGCGAACGACCCGCGGGCGTGCATGCTGTACCACAACGACTGCCTCTACGTCGCGTACCACATGCTGACGATCGGACACCAGTACAAGCACCGGCTCCCCGCGCCGCTCAACCGCACGGCCACGATGGTCGACATGGTGCCTGCGTTCCGGGAAGCAGGCGAGAAGGCGCTCGTGGCGTACGCGAGAGGACAGACGGATGAGCTTGCGCTCGGGCTCACGATGCTGCCGGTGCGCACGCGCCTTGCGCTGCTTCTGCTGTAATGCGGTCGCGTAGCTGACCTCGTCGCGCGTTGATCCGTTCTCCAGGCGTTTGGCGACACCGACGCAGACGCAGCGATGCTCCGCGTCGAGGAGTTCCTCAAGAGCGCTCTCTACAAGCTCAACCGGATAAGCTCGTTCTGGCGCGAGGGGCTGCCTCCAGCAGTCTACCGCAAGATCACGGGGCTCATAGTGGCTCCGCTCGCCAGCGGCTTCGTCGACCGCGTGTTCGCTTCGCCGGTTCGTTCGCTGGCTGGTGTCGTGGTGTGTGCTCGCTGCCCGCGCGTCTGACGCGCTTCGCGCTGTCGCCGCAGAGGATCTCTGCAGCCGCTGGAGCCCAGCTCCACCACTTGACGTCGCTGCTCCTGGAGGTGCGTGTAAGCGCTGGCTGCGCTTGCGTTCGACGAGCTGACGTTGTTTGCTCTACACCTGAAGAGCGAGCACCTCTTCGACTCGCCCGGCCAAGCCGACAAGCACGTCCCGGCCATGGTGAAGCTGCGGAAGCTCGCGCCGCTTCTGGTCTGTCGCTGCGAGGTTTGCGTATAATGGTCGGTTGCTCAGCGTACTGGAGAACTGACGGTGAGTGCGGTTGGCGCAGACGGAGCCGCTCGCGAGAGTCCGCGACCAGTTCCACGCAGGCAACTTGAGCGTGTTCCGCAACGCGGAGCTCGCCCAGCTCGTCCGGTGCGTTCGTGCTTCGCTCTCGCGGCTCTCGTTGCGATGCGCCGTCCACTCACGTGCGCCGTTCGTTCGTTCGTTCGTGTGTCGTAGCTCGCTGCACCGCGACTCGCACGAGAAGAAGGAACTCCTTGGCGCTCTCCGCTAAGTCGCGGAGGCCAGGAGGTCGGCTGACGCAGGAGAGAACCGACACCAAGAAGCACCCACACACACACACAGACGGATACAGACAGTCTACTACGGTGCGCGAGCGAACACGCCGCGCCTCAGATCCACTTCTTGTGCCGGAAGAAGTACTGCATGCCCATCGCGATCGAGAGCACGAGCAGCCAGAACATGGCGTAGCCGTACCGCTCGTGGAGCTCGGGCATGTTGTCGAAGTTCATCCCGTAGACGCCCGTGAGGAACTGCGCCGGGAGGAAGACCGTCGTGACGATCGTGAGCGTGTAGATGACGTAGTTCATCTGGTTGGCCTTGGCGTCGCGGTAGTCCTCCGTGAGCAGGCGGCACATCTGCAGCTGGAGCTCAATGTCGTCGAGCACCTGCACGACGTGGTCGTGCACGTCGCGGATGTACGCGGTCACGGCGTCGTCGAAGTCCCGGCTCTCGATCAGGTTCTTGAGCACCTCGCGCGCGGGTTTGATGAGCCGTGGGAGCCGGAAGAGCTCGTTCTTGAGGAACCGGAGGTGCGCGATGTCGAAGTGGTGCTTGCACTTCTCGAGCTCGTCCTCAAGCTCCATGAGGCTCTCGGTGATCGAGTCGATGACGTTCGTCACCTGGTCCACGATCACGTCGAGCACGGCGTACGTGAGGAACTTTGCGTCGTTGTGGCGCAGCTTGGAGTACGGGACGTTCAGGCGCCGGTTGAGCTCCTGCCACGTGTTGCTCAGGTCGCCGTCCTTGACCGTGATGACCGTGTTGTTGCCGACGATGAAGATCGCCACGTGCTCGATCCATAGCTTGAACGGGTCCTCCGACGCGTCGCTGCCCGCGCGCGCGGCGCTCGCGGCGCCGGACTCGATCTTGAGCAGGTTCGAGACCGAGCGCGTGCGCAGGCGCTTCTTCGCGATCGGGAACGCCTTGTCCTGCAGCAGCTCCATGCGCAGCACCGGGAAGACGAGAAACAGGTGGCCCTCGTACCGGTCGAACTTGGGGCGCTCGTGCATCTCGAGCGTGTCCTCGATCGCGAGCGGGTGCAGCCGGTACTTGATCGCGAGGCGCTTGAGGTTGAGGCTGTCGCGGCCGTTAAGGTTGATCCAGCGCACCGAGACCCACGGCGGGCGCTTGGCCGTGAAGAACTCGGACAGCTCGCTCTTGCGCACCGCGAACTGCTGCAGGCGCGTGCTCGAAAAGTCCGAGACCGTCATGCCCGCCGACACGTACCCGGGCGGCACCATGCGCCGCACGGTGCCCTCATCGAAGAGGTGCACGAGCTTGAGCTTGTGCACCGCGGCGTCGAACTGCGCGAACGACACGCGCTGCGCGTTCTCGCGGTCGATGCTCGCCACGAGCTTGAGGAACGCCGTGTCGTCGGTGCACCGGATGCCCATGCCCTCGAGCCCGACGCGGAAGGCGCTGTACGTGAGCAAGCCGTTCTCTGGACCCGCTCGTCAGTCCCATGGTGTCTCTCTCTCTCGCTCGCCTACGCACTAGGACGCACCGTCGGGATGCGCGTCGTCGTACGCCATGCGCAGGCGCGAGGACGTGACGTCGAAGTACGGGTCGAGGATCGAGAGCTCGTCGTCGTGGCTGCCGGCGGTCATGGGGCTGTGGAACGTGCTGTAGCCGTCGTCCGGCTGCGCGGACGCCTTGGGGCTGTAGATGAACGAGACTTTGTCCACGCTCAGCTGCAGCTCCGTCTGCACCGAGTTGCGCGCCGAGTTGCCGAACGACTGCGCGGACGACGAGCCGCCGGAGCTCAGGAACGACGGCGAGAGCACCTCCGAGTCGCTCTTGGGCGACGCCGGCAGGTGGATCAGCGGCGTCTCCTCGTCCACGCGGTAAAAGTCCATCGTGTGGTCGAGTGCCACAGACACACACACAGGAGATCGAGAGAGCGAGAGACGCGGTCGGTCGGTCGGTCGGTCGGTCGGTCGGGCGGGCGGTCGGTCGGCGGCGCTCAGCGCTCGGCTGGTTGGTCACGCGCTCGAGGAGGAGGAGGAAGTGAGCTTTTGGGAATGACAACCGCTTTTTGAAGACCCGACTAAGTGCGAGATTCTGGAGCGCGTATCGATGGCGGTGATCAATGTTGTGCGTGTGGAGAAGTCTCGCGGGTGCTGACCAGCTTCTCACGATGCACTCGACTCTCGACTCTCTTTTCACGATGCTCTCGACTCTCGACTCTCTGAACTCCGTGTACTGGAAGCCTTTCGGTTCACCCGGTGCCGACTTCCGCCGCGATCGACCTCGAGCACCGCGATCCCCGAGTGAATCGACGACCACCACACGCGCTTTCAAGACGAAGCGATCGGAACGCGAACGTCACGACAGCAGTTTACTCTGTCGCCTCCGACGCCTTTCGCTCGACACCCTCAGCTTCCGCTCGCGCTCGGAGCTGGCGGTGCTCGGTCTCCAATCTCCACGGCGTCCGCTATTTCGAGTCTCTCAACTTAGTCGATCGCCGACACCAACTTGCATCAGAACACCCGCCTCATGGCGAGCTGAGCCGCGGAGACTCCCGCTTCTCCCGACAGCACCCGCGACGCCGGCATGACAGCCACCGCCGCCCCCGCGCACTGCGCCGTGTCCTCGCTTTTCCACGGCCACGACCTCGCCGCGCAGCCCTTCCTCACCAAGCGCGGTCGCGCGACCAAGCACATCGTCAAGCGCGTCTTCGTGATTCTCGACGGTGCGTGAGCGCGTCCTGTGCGAGAGGAAGTGGGCGTCCTCACTGACGGCGCTTGCGCCTTGCAGGCTACCTGTTCTACTTCCAGCACGCGGCGGCGACCGAGCCCTGCGGCGTGATCCCCCTCGAGAACGCCGAGTTCTTCGTCCACGCGTACGCGTCCACGGAGCAGCTCTCCAACTTCTGCTTCGAGCTGCGCACGCCCGCGCGACCGTGGGGTGCGACGGATCTCCGCCTCATGTGCTTGATCGAACAGCTTACTCCCTCTCACTGCGTGGCATCGTTGCACTGACACCCGCTCGCTCGCTCATCCAGGCAGCGTCATCCTGCACTTCCACAGGTCTCCGGCGTCCACGATCGGCGAGGTGGAGCGCGTCCTGAAAACCGCAGGCGCGCGCAGTCGACACCAGCACTTCGACAGGAGCAACGCCGACGACGCGACGGCGTCCACGCCGCTGCCAAAGGCGAAAGCGCGGACGTCGCGCCTCATCACGCTGAGCGGCCTGAGCGCCAAGGTCTTCTGGCCGCGACGCGTGTCGAGCACCACGACGACGCCAACGGCGGCTCATCATCAGCGAGCGTGGAGCGAGAAGAGCTCCGTGTCCGACAAGAGCAGCGACGAGCGCCACTCGTTCCTCGAGCGCTCGTTCGCAGACTCCTCGCACGGCGAAGCAGACTCCAAGAGCTTCATCTGCCGGACCACGAGCGGTGGACGCAGCGGACTCCTGCGCGTGCATCGCGGCACTGGCGTTGAGATCGGAGCCATCGACGACAGCGACAGCGGCGGCGGCGGCGACCGAGAGGCAGGCGACGTCAACAGCGACGAAGAGAGTCTTCAGCTACTGCGCAGCCGCAGCGAGAGTCCCGACGCCAGCGCTGGCGTCCCGACTGCGCGCGCTTCGAGAACCGGAGCTGGCGCTGGCCGAGCCAACGGTAGCAGTGCCTCGACACACCTCCGCGCGCTCATCCCGTTCCGCCGGCGATCCACGACCGCCCTCGGCTCCGACGCCAGCTTCAACCTCGACCTCTCGGGCAGCGACATCGTCGCGGAGCACGAGGTATCCGTGGAGCTCTGCCACGAGCTCTGCGTCAAGGGCTTCGTCGAGAACTCGACCCGCAGGCTCCTCCACTTCATCACGCCGTTCTGGCCGTGGGAGCGCCGGGGCCGCGGCGTCAGCGGCGCTGGCTTCGGCCATCACAGCAGCGGCGCCAGGTTCACCGTCACCATCGGCGGCGCGAACGGGTCGCGGATACGCTTCGCGACGTCGATCGGGTCGTCCGGGTGCCACGTCCACTACGACGCCGCGCCGATCCGCCTCGTGCACAAGCGCTCGGAGGCGTCGTCGCTCTCGGAGCAGCTCCTGTTTGCCGGGTCGGGAGCACCTGCCGCTGCGATCGCTTCTCGCCAGCGCACGCGCGCGGTGTCCTTCCCGATAGTGCTGGCGATGCAGCAGCTCCAGCAGCACGCAGCTCCGCCGCTGCTCGCGATCTGCTCCGACGTCGCGGAGAACAAGGGCACTCCTGGATCCGCGACGCCGTCCGCGTACCACACGGTGGCGGTTCGTCCGCCGTCCCCGCAGAAGATCGCGCACGGCTCGGTCTTCCTGTCTGCCCAGCGTCCGCCGCGCGCGGCTGCGGCAGCGGAGGCGCTTCGCGGCGCGACACAGATCGCGAAGCTGGAGCTGTCTCCTGCCGCGAAGTCCCTTGTCCCTGCTCCCGCGCTCGTCGGTCCGCTGCCGCCGCTGAGTCCGCGATCGCCCAAGTGCTTCCCGCCGCTCTCGTCGCGCCAGCCGTCGCTCGAGACGGGCATCGCTCCGCGCGGCCGACTGCACTTGGACCTCGCACCAGCGAGCGACGAGGTGTGTTTCGCGCTCGCAGTGTCGCCGACGAAGCCGCCTGCGCTTGGCGGAGAGAGTCAAGTGCGCGGCCCCACACTCGCAGCCTCGTCGACGTCCGCTCCGCAGCTCCCGAGCCCACCTCGCGTGCAGCCAGCACCTTCTGGTGCGTCCCCTGCGCTCTTGCAGTCGCCGTCAACTTGGAAGAGCGCCACGCTGCCGTTGCCCGCTCGGCGATCCGCCGACCACGTGGTGGCAGCGCCGTCTCCGTCGGCGGCGGCGGCGGCGCAGACGAGAGACATCAAGATGGTGCAAGCCGTCAGCCTCGCCGAGAGCTACAGCGGCGGGTACCTCCTGAAGCAGTACGAGCCGCTCAAGATGATCGGCTGCGGGGGCTTCGGGCACGTGATGGTCGCCAAGCACAAGCACACGGGGCAGCTCGTGGCGATCAAGACACTCAGCAAGAAGGCGGTCGCGGCGCAGAACCAGATCCAGCACTCGCTCTCGGAGAAGGCCGTGCTCACCATGTGCCGCAACCACCCGTTCATCATCCAGATCCACGCGGCGTTCCAGACGATCGACCACCTTCACATGGTGCTCGACTACTGCCCGGGCGGCGAGCTCTTCTTCCACCTCTCGCAGCTCGGGCGCTTCCGCGAGCACCAGGCGGCCTTCTACGCGGCTGAGGTCTTCCTCGCGCTCGAGCACCTGCACCGCAACAACATCATCTACCGCGACCTCAAGCCCGAGAACGTGCTGCTCGACAAGCAGGGCCACGTACGCCTCGCCGACTTCGGGCTCTCGAAGCTCGGCGTCGACGACTGGACGCTCGCCATGACGTTCTGCGGCTCGATCGAGTACCTCGCGCCGGAGGTGCTCGCGCTCGGAGAGAAGTCCGCGCAGAGCTCAGGGGTCGCCGCGCAGCCGGGGTCGCCGCGGAGAGGCTACGGCAAGGCGGCCGACTTCTGGGCGCTCGGGTGCCTGCTCTTCGAGCTGCTCACGGGCGAGCCGCCGTTCTACAGCGGCAACAACCGCCCCAAGCTCTACGCGCGCATCATGAAGGCGAGCCTGGCGTTCCCGTCGTACGTCTCCGCGGACGCCCGGGACCTCATCGCGGGACTGCTGACCGTCGACCCCGCCGAGCGCCTCGGGTCCCGCAAGAAGGGCCACGGCGCCGTCAAGGAGCACGCGTTCTTCGCCAAGTACGTCGACTGGACGCAGCTGCTGAGTCGGAGCGTGCGCGCGCCGCTGCAGCCGCGCGCCGACGCGTTCGCCAACTTCGACAAGCAGTTCACGTCGATGCCCGTCGCCGCTGTGGACAAGATGACGCAGTTCCCGGCCAAGATCCCCATCGACTACCAGCTCTTCGACAACTACAACTGGGAGCCACAGCAGCAGCGTTAGCAGCCGTGAGCGCGCCTCCCGCGCACACTCGCAGACCACGTGTACACACAAGCAGCCAAGCAGCATCAGAGAAAGCGTGTTCGAAGAACCTCTACGCTGTCGGCGGCAACTGGCTGCGTCGAGCTGCCCCCCGTATGCTTCTTCGTCTCTCTCGCAGGCGCCTGCGAGCAGCCACCGCGTCAGCGTCAGCGAGAGCGGCCGCCTGCTTCCTGGTGGGGAGACGATGCGCGCGTGTACCTCGTGCAGTGCGGCGCTTCGCTGTCTCTCGTTCCGCACGAGAGCAGCGGCGCTGGCTCCTCCACCCGCTTACTTCCAGAGCTTGTTGATCGACATGTTCTGCTCCGAGTCCTTCTTCATGACCTTGGACACCGCCATCTCGAAGTCCTCCTGTGTCACGTGGATCCGCCGCTCGCGGAGCGCGAACATGCCGGCTTCCGTGCACACGGCCTTGCACTCGGCGCCGGACGCCGTCGGCATCTTCTCCGCGATCACCTTGAGGTTGATGCCGCGCAGCAGGTTCATGCGGCGCGAGTGGATGCGCATGATGTCGATACGGGACTGTCCGCAGTAGCACCAGGTGAGTTAGTCCGTTCGTCCGTCACTCGGTCGGTCAGTACGCGTCCCAGGACGCACCACTTCGGTCGGGTTGGGGAACTCGATCTTGCGGTCGATGCGGCCGGGACGCAGCAGCGCCGCGTCGAGGATGTCGATGCGGTTCGTGGCCATGATGACCTTGATGTTCTGCGCCGGCTCGAAGCCGTCGAGCTGGTTGAGCAGCTCGAGCATCGTGCGCTGCACCTCCGAGTCGCCGCCGCCCTCCATGCGCGACGAGCCGATCGAGTCGATCTCGTCCATGAAGATGATCGACGGCGACGCCTCGCGCGCCATCACGAAGAGCTCGCGCACCATGCGCGAGCCCTCGCCGATGTACTTTTGCACGAGCTCGGCGCCGGAGACGCGGATGAACGTGCAGTCCGTGTGGTGCGCCACGGCGCGCGCCAGCAGCGTCTTTCCCGTGCCCGGCGGCCCGTAGAGCAGCACGCCCTTGGGCTGCGCCACGCCGAGCGCGTCGAAGAGCTCCGGGTGCTTAATCGGCAGCTCGATCACCTCCTTGATCTCCCGGATCTGCTTGTCGAGCCCGCCGATCATGTCGTACGTCGAGTCCGGGACCTTCTCGACCTTCATGAGGCTCACGAGCGGGTCCACCTGCCAGCATAGTGCACAGACAGAGAGAGAGAGAAAGGCGTCAGCGTCGCACCAGAGGCGAGCGACGTGACGCGGCGACGTCACCTTCGTCGGCAGGATCTTGTGCAGCACGTAGCTGTCGTTGCGCAGCGCCACGCGCGTGTTGGGCGTGCACTTGGCGATGTCGATGGCCTTGTCCACGTCCACGACGTACTTGCCCTCCGGGTTGACCTTTACGAGCACCTTGGACTTGCCCATCTGCTTGACCACCTCGCCCACGTACGAGCCGGGCTCCTGCAGCAGCTGCAGCTCCTCGCGCAGCAGGCGCACTGCCGAATTAACCGCGTCTTAGCTACGAGAGAGAGCGCGCGAGAGAGGGCGAAAGGGGGACGACACGAACGCACCTTTCGAGTTGAGCTCGTTGCGCTGCGCCTGCAGGCGGCGCAGGTTCTGCGTCTTGTCGCGCACCGTGAGCTCCAGGTGCTCGATCTTCTGCTGGTAGTAGCTCGTGAGTCCCGCGCCGGTCGCCGGGGCCGCCGCCGTCGTCGTCGTCGGCGCCGTCATCCTCTCGCTCGCTCTTCTCGCCTGCTTGTCGCTCGCTCGATCTTCCTCTCGGTCCCCCTTCGGGATCTTCGTGGTGTGTTCAGCTGATAGTGAAGAAACCGGGTCGTACTTAACCCAAAGATCTGTGTTAAGTACGATCTCGATTTCATCACTATCGACAATGCCGCCGTCCACTCGATCTGCGTCACATCACCTCTTCGCGTAGCCATCCCGATGCCGACGATCCCACGCTTCCACGTGACGCAGGACGCCGCGTGGGTCTTCGTGCACGTGCACGTGCCGTACGTGCGCGTGGGCGAAATGGAGTTCGACGTCGACGGCACGCGCTTCTCCTTCTACTGCAAGCCCTTCCTGCTCAAGCTCGAGTTCCCGCACGAGGTCACGGACGACGAGCTCGCCAAGGCCGTCTACGACCCCAACAAGGTGCGTGTGCGAGCTGTCGCAGCCATACGACGCAAGCAGCCAGCGCCCGTACTTACACAAACCCCCACCGCGCACAGGACCACGGCACGATCGTCGTGCACCTGCTCAAGAAGGAGCCGGGGCTCGAGTTCCCGGACCTCGACCTGCTCACGAAGCTGCTGCAGCCCAAGGAGCCCAAGCTCGACCTCGGGCTGCGCGCCAGCAGGTGCGGCGCTGCCATACGAGCCAGTTGGTGGTGGTGCCGCTCATTGCTCACGCGCTCGGTCGCTGTCTCGGTGGCAGAGCCGCGCCGCTCATCGAAGTGCTGCGCTCGGACGCGGCTGACGACAAGAGCAGCAGCGAAGGCGGCGCAGGCTCCCAGGAGAGCGATGCGAGTCTCGAGTCGGGGAAAGCAGCAGCAGCAGCAGCAGCGAAGCACGCGACGAGCGCGGCACTGCTGGACCTGGAGCAGCGCATCGCCGAGCCAGAGGCGGAGACCGTGCGCATCACGGACCTCAGGCCCACGTACGGCTTCAACGACGCGTATGCAGACTTCTTCCGTGTCTGGCACGGCCAAGTGTCGGAGATCGTGTCGCTGCCGGACCCGGAGAACACGCCCGCGAGCCAGCGCCGCGCGCTCCGCGAGGCGGCGGAGGACGAGCAGTTCGACATCGAGCGCTACCTGCTCGACTTCGCGCACAAGGATGACGACATGTACTTCGACCTCGCGATGGGCTACGAGCCGTTCTGGAGACAGTACCCGGTGCTGGCGGCGAGGGCGGAGAGTCTTGTGCCGCCAGCTGCGGTCGCTCCGCCGGCTCCGACGAAGTCGCTGATCATCGAGGTGGTGGGGGAACCAGCGACGGACGGCGACGTGGTCGCGAGGCTCAGCGCGCTGGAGCTCAGCAGCAGCGAAGAGGCCGCTGCGTCCTCAGCGCCGCCCCAGCCGCAGGCCGACATCTTCACGGACGCGGACCGCGAGCTGCTGCTCCGCCTGCCGCACAAGGAGTTCCTCGTCACGCGCGAGCAGGAGGCGGCGCTCCTCGGCGGCCTCGTCGACATCCTCATCGGCTTCACGTACGACCACCTGACGACGCAGGGCGACAGCGGCATCGAGTCGGCGTGGACCGCGAGCATCGTGAGCCCGACGCTCGCGTGGCTCGACACGACGGGCGACCTGGCGGCGGTCGTGCGCACGGCCGTGCGGCGCATCCTGTCGTTCCCGTTCCTGCGGCAGTTCGAGCTGGCGCTGCACGTGGTGCGCGAGACGGCGGGGGTCCTGCGGCGCGGCAAGCGCGTGGTGCTGCGCGCGCTGCTGGCGCTCTACCGCGTGGTGGAGAAGTCGGAGACGCAGTACCTGCTCAACACGCTGTACGTGCAGGACTACTGCGTCTGGGTGCAGTCGGTGGCCGACGACGCGCTCGTGCGGCTGGGCGAGCGGCTCGCGCGCCACGCGGCGGCGTTCCGGAAGGCGGACAGCGGCTGGGCACTCGACGAGATCGAGCGCAGTCTTCTGGACGATGATGACGATGACGATGACGAAGACGAAGACGCAGCGAGCAGCAGCAGCAGCGACGACGACGATAGTAGTGACGACGACAGTAGCGATGACGAAGGCGACGATGGTGATGCGCCACCGCCACGCGCGTGACGAGCGTCCACCATGTAGCATAAGATCATAGAGACGGTCAACGCTATTTGCACTGAGCTCAGCACTCGCGAGACGCCCGATGGATGGGGGCGAGGAGATGCGCGCCGCGTCCCGCGTGGCGCCGCCCGCCGGCGCGGCGTCGGCCTCGTGGACGCTCAAGCTGCCGTTCCTGTGCGCGCGGCCGGGGAACGTCGGCGTGCAGATCGACGCGTACCGCGCGATGGCGCTGTTCCGCCGCCCGCGCTGCGGCAAGTTCACCGACCAGTTCCTCGGCCTCCCGTTCGAGACCGCGTCCATGGACAACTACGCGCGCGTCGTCGAGCGCACGAGCCGGCGCGCGCGGATCGTCGACGACCGGCTCGCCAAGCTGCGCGCGCGCCAGCAGGAGATCCTCGACGACTCGGAGCGCCGCCAGCGCCGGATGGGCGAGCACGAGGCGGCGAGGCAGCGCAAGCTCTGGCTGCACCACCAGTCGCTCAAGAAGCGCGAGCAGCGGCAGCGCGAGGACGCGGCGGCGGTCGTGATCCAGCGCTGCACGCGGGGGATGCTGGCGCGCCGCGAGCGGGACGCGCGCCTGCACGACAGAGAGCAGGACTGCGCGGCGCAGACGCTGCAGAGGTCTTCCCGGAGCTTCCTCCGCCGCAAGCGGAACGCTCGGCGCGCGCTCGAGCGGCAGAAGGAGCGGCAGATGCAAGCGGCGACGGTGCTGCAGCGCCAAGCGCGCAAGCGCCTCGCGCTTGCATCGAGAAGAGTCCACGAGAGGAAGCTCGACGCACTCGAGTCTCCTCGCCGCGCAACCTCTTCCGACGCGGGCGAGGCGCATGCTGCTGAAGCAGTCGAGGCTGACCAACCAGTACCAGAAGACGAAGAAGCCTCGGCGTCCCAGGAGATCGGCCGAGACATCAGCCTCGACCTGCTCTTCTCCGACTCGGACGAAGACGAACCGTCCGCGCCGATCTCCCCGCTGTCGCCGCTGCGCGCACTACAGTCTGTGGCAGCAGTGGAAGCCGTGTCGCCGAGACGGCAGCAGCAGCCCAGACGTCCGGTGTGCGTCAAGCGCGTCGGCGGCGGGTTCCGCGCCACGGCGTTCACGCCGAGCAAGTCTCCGGTGCCTCTCACTCGAGCGACACGACCGCAGCAGCCGACTCGACGCACGCCTGCCTCTCATTCGACTGGCGGCCGAGCGGTGCCGAGTCCACTGGCGCTCGTGCGGCGGCGTCCAAGTGTTCCGGCGTCGCCTGGCAGCAGCGGCTTTGCGGATCGCAGTGGCGGCGTCAGCGGCGGAAGTCGTCACGCGCCGATGAGACGGCGCTGGAGCAGCAGCAGCAGTGCGAGCGAGCCGGAGCAGCAGCCAGCGCCGACTCATTTCGATCCGCAGCAGCAGCAGCAGAACGAGTCGCTCGGGTCGCTCTTGAGCAGCAGCCCGGCGGACGGCGACAGCGAGGTCGCGCTCGAGGAGCTGCTCGAGGTATACGCTGCTCACTCGCAGGCGCCTTGACACGCTAAAACGACTACCCAGGCGTCATTTTCGGAAATGATTTCGACACCCTGGTCGCCCCCTCGATTACGTCACTATCACGTCCTGCTGGCCAGCCAACCAACATCCAGCCAACGCGAGTCGACTGGTGGGCAGCACCTCTCCATTCGCCGCTTCGTGCCGCCGCCGCCGCCGACCTCCGCCATGCTGCAGCTCTTCGCGCCGTCGCAGGAATTCTTCGCGGCCGTGTCCGAGGACAACCGCCTGCGCGTCTGGGATGTGGTGCGTGGGAGGACACCTCTCTATCTCTGCTAGCGTAGCTGCTGGGACCTAAACCCTCGCTGCTCCTCCGTCGCAACGACCCAGAGCTCCGGCGCGCTGCAGCACGACCTGCGCGAGCGCGACCACCTGAGCTACAAGTACACGAGCATCGCCTGGACGCTCCGCTCGCCGCTGCTCAAGAAGTCCGCCAAGCGCGCCAAGGCGGCGGCCGCGCCGCTCGGGCTCGTGGCGCTCGGCACCAGCGCCGGCGCCGTCGTCGTGTGGGACCTGCAGAAGGGCGAGGTGGTGCAGACGCTCGCGGGCGACAAGCACAAGGACGCGCACGGGTCCGCGGTCACGGCGCTGGCCTTCAACTCGCAGGGCAGCCTGCTGTACTCGAGCTCGAGCGAGAAGCACGTGCTCGAGTGGAACGTCAAGGACGCCACCGTCACGCGCAAGTTCCGCGCCGACGGCGCGCAGTCGCTCGCCGTGTCGGCGAACGACGAGGTGCTGGCGACGGGCGGCACGGCGATCCGCACGTTCGACCTCGCCTCCGGCAAGAAGGCGCGCAAGCTCGTCGCGGGGCTCTCGTCGCGCGTCACGCAGCTGCAGTTCTCGGCGTGCGCGCGCTTCCTCTTCTCGGCGACGGTCGGCGGCCGCTTCGTCAACCTGTACGACCTCGCGGAGACGGCGAGCGACGAGCCGGCGGTCCACTTCTCCATGCCGAGCGCGCCGATCGCGCTCTTCGCGCGCGCGGACGCCACCGCCAAGAAGAAGACGACGGACGTGCTGCTGGCGGCCGCGTCCGCGTCCGGCGCGCTCTTCGTGTGGACGCAGAAGGTCAAGAGCGGCGCCAAGTCGACCAAGCCCGTGGCGCCGTCGAGCCAGTCGGTCGTGGCGGGCGGCGCGTCCGCGGGCGTGCTCGCCGTGCAGGAGAGCGCGGCGGCTCGGCACGAGCTGCTCGTCGTGCGCGGCTCGACGCTCAAGCCCGTGTTCGAGCGCGTGGCGCTCGTGGACGAGCAGCAGCAGCTCAAGGCCGAGCTCGCGTTCGCGGCGGTCAGCGAGAACCTCCTGCTCGCGGACTCGGAGAAGGCGAGCAAGAAGCAGAAGGTGGCGGCCGAGGCGGCCGCGAAGGAGCAGGCGCGCGTGCCGACGCTCGCGGAGCGCAGCGGCGTGGCCAAGGGGCTCGACGTGGTCGACGCCTCGGCGACGGGCTTCGACGACCTCGCGGCGGCGGCCGCGGACGAGAGCGACCTGACGCTTGCCGAGCGCGTCGAGGCGCTGCGCGAGCGCGTGGAGAGCGACCTGGCGGCGGAGCTCGGACGCGTGGACGCGGCGGAGCACGCGGGCTCGGGCAAGAAGCCGGACGCGTCGTCGCTCTCGAGCGTGCTCGAGCAGGCGCTGCAGTCCAAGGACAACGCGATGCTCGAGTACTGTCTGCGCGCGCGCGACGCCAAGACGATCGGCAAGACGATCAAGCGCGTGCCGTCCGTCAAGGTGCTCGAGCTGCTCGAGATCCTCGTGATCAAGTTCGAGAAGTCGCCGGCGCGGAGCGCGCGCCTGTGCCCGTGGATCCGCGCGATCCTGCTGCACCACACGGCGTACCTCATGACGCAGCCGGACCTCGTGCAGAACCTCTCGGCGCTCTACCAGATCCTCGAGAACCGCCTCAAGGTGCACGACCAGCTGCAGCGGCTCGCGGGCCGCCTGAGCCTCGTCATCGGCCAGATCAACGAGGCCGCCGCCGCCGCGACGGACGGCGACGACGCGCCGGCGGGCGACGCGCCGAAGCCCAAGCTCGTGTACCGCGAAGGTGAGGGAGGGACGTTGTTACTGGGGGACTCTGTGGTGGGAGAGCTGACGCGTCGTGTCTGGCAGGTGACGACGACGACGACGACGACGCGGAAGAGGAGCAGGCGGAGGATGACGAGCAGGAGGACGATGACGACGACGAAGAGGAGGAGGACGAAGAGGCCGAGGAGGAGGACGACGACGACGACGAGGACGACGAGTAAGGCGGGCGGGGCTCAATATATTTGATATAGAAGAACGTGTGGTGGACATCGTCCGATGAGCTCCGACGCGGCGCCGCTGTCCCCCACGCGCTGCCGGCCGCAGCACTTGGACCGCGAGCGGCTGCGCGGCGCGCTGAGCTCGGCGCAGTTCGCGGACGTGGTCTTCCAGGAGGCGGTCGTGGCCGCGTCGCGCGCTTCGCCCAAGAGCTTCCAGCTGCTCGCGCTCGCGCCGGACTGCGTCTACCTCTTCCCGCTCGCGAGCGCGCAGCTGAGCTCGGCGCCGCCGACGCGTATCGCGTTCGAGCGCGTCGAGGCGGTCGACGCGGCGTCGCCGACGCTCTCGCGGCAGCGCGGGATGATGCTCGAGCCGACCAGCCAGCTCTTCCACATCGTCCTGCACGACGCGCCGCCCAAGTCGTCGCCGACGAGAGGCGCGCGTGCTGCAGACGCAGTGCGCGAGTACTTCGTGAGCACGTTCGAGCCGGACTCGCGCGTGTTCTTCTACTTGTCGAGAGCCTTCCAGGCGCACTTCCAGGTGCGTCCAGGCCGCGTGTGCGCTGGCGTCGCCGACTAATTGCACCTCACGTTGGCAGCGTGCGATCCTGATACCGGCCGCAGCGCGTCGCCCACCGCACGAGCACGCGAGCGAAGAGCTCTCGGAGCTGCTCGACGCGCTCGTCGCGGAGCTCGTCGCCGAACCGAACGGACTCAAGAAGAGCGAGCTGCTGCGTGAGCTCGCGGCCGCCGGAACGGGCAACAGGCGACTGCAGCGTCTGTTCTTCGCGAACCGCGCGCGCCTCGTCTCGGCGTCGGCTGTGGTCGCGAGTGAGCCGAGCGACAGCGGATCGCCCAGTGTCGGACTCTCCGCACTGCTCGTCCACGACCTCGTCGCGCTTCTCAGTAACGCCAGCGGTGACGACACCAGCTGCCTCCAGATCGGCTCGCTCGAGTACGTTGCGAGCGCGCTGCACGTGCTGACGCGCATGTGCTTCTGCGGCGACCTGCTGTCCGAGCGCCTGCTCTTCTTCCTCGAGACTCCGATTGACGAGCTCGTCGCCATCGTCACGAGTCCGGTCCGTCGCTGTCGCCGTCGCTGCCGCCGTCACGAGGTCGCCGCCGACGACGAAGAAGCAGCAGCAGCGATGGCTCTGGTGGCTGAGGAGATCTTGGACGAGCAAGTGGCGCTAGCGCTTGAGCTCGAAGTGTTGCAGCAGGAGGCGAATCTGGTCGACGGCGCGCACCTGAGCCACCGACAGAGCACGCACTTGCCGCAGCTGATGCTCCGCTCGCAGTCGTTCCCAACGTGGGTCGACAAGCTCTTCAAGCGCATCTGCCGGAGCGTCGCTCGCGCCGAGGAGGAGCTGGAGCGGCTGCGGGCGAAGAGGAGACAGGGCTCGCACTGGTCGCTGGCGCTCTGGCGCAGTGCCAAGCTGCTCGACACGCTCTGGAACTCGAGCGTGGACGTGCTTTCGCTGCTGCGCGAGTCGCGCGTCGACTACCTCAAGTGCGTCACGTTGAAGTTGGAGATGGCTACACTTCTCGGTGGAGATGGCTACACTGATCCCTTCACTCGCTCGCAGCCTGTACCTGCGCAACCCACGGCCACTCGAGGCGCTGCGCTCCAGCGACGCCGGCCGCCACGTCCGCGAGATCGCAGTCTTCCTGGAGCGATTCCTCGACGCTGTGACGCAGCACGGGAGCTAGCTTGATCCTCAGAGTTTCCGAGGCAGGAGGCCTCTACGACCTCCTAGTGGCGCATAGAGAGACAGAGTGCAGGGCAAGCGCCACCGATCCTTTGCTGTATCTCCACTGTCTTGCGGAGCTGTCGCTCTCCTCCCTCTCTCCCGTGCTACACGGGCGGCTCCTCTGCGAGCAGCAGCACACGCGCGAGCACCTCGCTCAGGTGCGGACTCTGCTGCTGCAGTTGCGCGACGATGAGCTTGACCTTGTCGATCGCCTGCTGCGCCTTCTCGAGCTCGTCTCGGGCCTTCGCGTCGTCCTGCGGCGCGCCGCTCGAAGGCGTCTTGCGCATCCCCTCGAAGCGCTTGACGAGCCGCAGCTTGCGCGCCTCAGCGTCGATGTAGCGCTGCTTCTCGTAGAGCGCGTTGTTGATCGACTTCTGTAGATTCGTGGCGCGCTCCTCGTCCACCTTGAGCTCCGCCGCGGCCTTCTCAAGCTGGAACGACACGTCCTCGCAGCTCACCATCTTCTGCTTGAGGGTCTTGTCGAGCCTCCCGGTGTCCTTCTCGGCCTTGCGCACGTTGTTCTGCAGCGTCGAGACCTTGGTCGTGAGCGACGCGTACGTGAGCTCCGAGTCCTTCTTGCTGCGGCCGCGCATCGCGATGAGGTCACGCTTGTGGATCGCCTGCTCCATGTCCTGGAGCATCTGCTCCTGACTGCGCTGCAGCGCCTCGAGGCGCAGGCGCATGCGGTGGATCTCCTTCTCCATGGCTCGGGCTTCAGCTTGGCCGACCTCCGGGTCGAGCGCCGCCTGCGTCTCCTTCTCGAGCTGAATCTTCTTCTCCCAGAGCATGATCTGCCGCTCGACCTCGACGATGCGGTCGAGGAGGTCCTGCTTCTCCGTCTTGAGCGTCGACGCGAGCTGCTCCATCTGCACGGCGTCGGCCTCGAGCTCCCGGAGCTCCTGCTTGAACTCGAGCTCGAGCCCGTGGTTCATGTTGAGCAGCTCCTCCTGGCGGCTCGAGTTCCGCGCGATGAGCTCGTTGAGCTTTACCGTGTCGCCGTGCATGGCGTTGATGCCGCCCTTGAGGTCCTTGACGTCCTTCTTCATCTTGTCGAAGTCGTTCTGCAGCCTCAGCTGCTTCTGCTCGAGCACGCTCGTCTTGCTCTTGAGCTCCTGGTTCTTCTCGCCGATGTCCTGCGCCTCGGCGCTCAGGTTCACGAGCGCCGTCTGGGTCTGCAGCCACTCCTTCTGCTTATCGAGGTTCTGCGAGCGCACGCCCGCGGTCTCCTTGAGCAGGTTCTTGATCATGGCCTCGAGCGGCCCCGTGTTCTCGTCCTCCATCTTGCCCAGCAGCTGCTCGTACTTCTTGTTGAGCCGGTCGAGCCGCAGCATCTTCTTCTCGATCTCGTCGTTGCGCTGCCGGATCTCGAGCTCGAGCTTCTCGACCTGCAGGTCCTCCTGCTTGAGCTCCGCCACGAGCTTCTCCTGGGTCTCCTCGAGCTGCGCCGCGTGCGCCTGCACGTTCAGGATGTCCACGCCCACGCGCGCGATCTCGTTCTTGAGGCCCGCGAGCGCGATCTCCTTCTCGTGCACGACGCCCTGGAGGCGCTGCGTCTCCTTCGCGAGGTTGTGCGCCGCCTTGTTCACCGTCGTCTGCGCGTTCTTCTGCGCGCTCATCTGGTCCTCGAGCGCGTGGCGCTCGCGCTGCGTCGTCTCGAGGTGCTGCTGCACCTGCGCCGTCTCGAGCTCGAGCTTCTTGCTCTCGCCGCCCACTCTCGACGTCTGCGCCTCGGTCTGCCGCAGCGACTTGGTGAGCATGTCGAAGCGCTCCGAGAGGCGGTCGTGCTCCTGCCGCAGGTTCGCGGTCTGGTCTTCGACGAAGCGGATCTCGGCGTTGAAGCGCTCGATCGTGCCCACGAGCGTCTCGTGCTGCGCCTGCGCCTTGTCGATCGACAGCTTGTAGCCGCGGGTCTCGGACGACACGACCACGTCCTCCTCGGTCACGCTCGAGATCGCGCTCTGCGTCGCCTGCAGCGCCTGGTCGCGCTGCTGCATCCCGATGAGTGAGCTCTTCCACTGCTGCAGCAGCTGCTTCTTCTCGAACGCGATCGCCTCCATCTGCACCGTGGCTTCGCGCAGCGTCTCGTCCGCGGACGCGGTCTCGAGCTTCTGCGACTTGTGCTGCGCCGCGGTCAGCGCGATCTTCTCCTGCAGGCTCTTGATCTGCTCGTTCAGGCCGTCGATGTACAGGTCCTGCTTGACCTTGTCCTTCTCCATCGTCGTCATGGACTCCTCGGCCTTCTGCGCCGCGCGCTGCGTTCGCGCGATCTCGTTCTTCATCTCCTCGTTGTACTTCTCCACCTGCCGCAGCGTCAAGTTGAGCGCGTCGAGCTCGGTCTGCGTCTTGTACAGGTGGCTCCGGTTCTTCTGCGCCTGGAGCTTCTTCTGGTTCAGGCTCTCCTTCCAGTCGTCCACTTGGTCCTCGGACTGGAACCGCTCCTCGTGGATCGCGTTGAGCTTCCTGTGCGACGCCTCGAGCGCCATCTGCAGTTGCGCGAGCTGCTGCTGCACGCCGTAGAGCGACACGCCGACGTCCTCGCGCGCCTGCTTGACGCGGCGCAGCTCTTCCTCCTTCTCGCGCAGCTCGAGCGAGATGCGCTCGTCGTTGCCCTCGAGCTGCTCGAACAGCACCTTCTGGATGCGCTGCATGCGCGCGTGACGGCCCATGTCGACGATGGTCTGCGTCGGGTCGGCGTCCTCTTCCTCCTCCTCGTCTTCGTCCTCGTCATCTTCGTCTTCGTCCTCGTCGTCACGCTCTTCGTCATCACGCGTGTAGTCTCCGCCGCCAGCACTCGCTGGCTCCTGTCGCTTCGCTGGCAGGCGGCTCGCGCCTTCGCCGACTGCTTTGCCACTGGACTTGCTGTCGGAGCCCATCGCTGTCTGCGCCATGTTCGTCTCGCTGATCTCCACCTCCTCCTCCTCTTCTTGCTTCTTGAGCTGCTACTTCGGGAGTCTTCGCGTCGTTTCGAAGTTCGCCTGAAATATGTCCTCGCTTCACAAGTCACAGATTTTCTTGTTGACAGGCTCGGCAGATACACTCTGAAAAAAGACATTCCGCTTTGCGTATACAAACATCAGGTTTAATGTTTTGTGCACAATGATCGCGCGATTCGATCTGACCATAGTGAAACCAAGTCAAACGCCGCTGAACTCTTTTCTGGCACACACACACAACACCCCGGCGGCCCACGCTCCGGCACCAGGTCGGTGTGCAGGGCAGCGGCGACGCACCGCGCAGTACTAGGGCTTCGCAGCACTGGCGGTCAGCTCGGCGAGCAAGGCGGGCGCAGTCGTCTACTGCTCGTTCGCTCTCGCTGCGCGCAGATATCCGCCTCTCGGGTCTCGCCCTCGCTCTCGAGATCGGTCAGCAGCCGCCACTGGCTGCCAGTGACGCTCGTCTCCCGCGACCGAACGACCGCGCACGACGGAGAAGCCGCAGCTAGTGCACCAAGAGAGAGAGAGAGAGGGAGAGAGAACAACAGCGCAGCAGACGAACAGCCGGCGATGTCCTTCCGCGCGCACCTGCGGCAGCACTACGCCGTGGAGCTCCAGGACGGCGAGGAGGTCCACTCGGTGCGCTCCGTGGAGCTCCAGGACGACCTGCTGGACGACCACGCGCTGCCGCTGCAGGAGCACCACCTCGACCGCCCCATCGAGCTCCCGCGGCATCCGCACCACAGCCACCACCACAGCCACCACCACAGTCACAGCCACCACCAGAGCCACCCGTACGCGCACGGCAGCAGCAGCGACAACGACGACCTGGACGACCTCGACGACCTTGACGCGCGCTCCGTCGACAGCTACAAGTCCGCTGGCAGCCACTCGACGCCGCGCAGAGCGCCGGTGGGCGAGTCGCGCTACCTCGGCAGCGCGTCGCCCAACCTGCAGCCGTCGAGCGTGATGGCGCTCGCGGCCAGGAAGCACGCGTCGTCGCCCGCCGGCGTGGCGCTGCGGCGCCCCAGCAGCGCTGTGCAGATGGCGTACGAGCGCAAGCGCGGCGGCAGCAGCTCGGCGGCGCCCACGAGCAGCAGCAGCAGCCTCATGGCGCGCATGGCGGCGGAGGAGCGCACGGTGTTCGCGCGCATCTACTTCGAGAACCAGAACTTCACTTCCTCGACGGTCTTCAAGCTCTTCAGCAAGACGACGGTGCTCGACGTGCGCAAGTCCATGGCCAGCAAGATCAAGATCCCGACTGGCGACTTCTCCTTCTACGTCATCGTCGTCGTCTTCTCGGGCGACAGCGGTGCGTTGCGTTGCGTAGCGTCACTCTGCAGACGCTCTCGGCTGACGCTCTCGCGTGGCGCTGCGCACAGGATCGCTCTCGGCGCGCACGCTGCGGGACGACGAACTCATGATGCCGCTCGTGGAGAAGCTCAACCGCGCGCGGTCCAACACGGCGGAGAGCGACGACGCGCTCGGCGCGATCCGCCCGAAGCCCAAGCACCGCGCGCTGCCGCCCGTCAAGTTCGTGCTCAAGGTGCGTCGTGCTGGAGACGACCACTTTCTCTCTCGACCGACGGTGCAGCTGACGCTCTGCTGCCTCCGCTGCGCCAGGACGTCCGAGGCGCGCCGCTGGAACTGGACGAGACGGAGAAGAAGGCGCCGGTCGAAGTCCAAGCGCTGCACTTCCCGGTGCTCGTGGGCAAAGTACGACGCCCGTCTCAACTCCGTGCTGCTGCTGCTGCGAAGAGCTCCTCAGGCTCACATCGTGCCGGACGATCGGTTCGTGTGCTTGCAGGGCGTGCACTCGGGCTACCTCCAGAAGGCGAGCGTGAAGGACCCGAACGTCTGGCGGAAGCGATGGTTCGTCGTCAAGGTGCGTGACGCGTCAGGCGTGAGCGTGGGGCGAGCGTCGGGTCCTCACATCGCCGTCGTTCGCTGCAGGGCGACCAACTCCTGTACAGCAAGTCGTCGACGAACCCGCGCGAGGTGACCGCCGTCAGTCTCCTGAACGCGTACCTGGCCAAGCCCCGACCAGAACTGGTGCGTGTCTCCGTGCTTGACGCGTTCTCGTCGTCGTCGTCGTCGTCGTCGCGTGAGCTGCCTGAGAGCTCATCCTCTCGCGTGCGCAGCGCATCTCGCACGCGTTCGAGCTGCGGACGCCCAGACGAGTGTACCAGGTAGCTCAGCTGTGCTTGGTGCTCGTGCTGCTTCTTGAACGGGACTCTGAACACGCGTGCGCACCCCGCAGCTCTGCGCCAGCACCAAGGACGAGTACGTGGCGTGGGTGCACGCACTGCACGTGCAGATCAGCATCTCGACCGACAACCACCGGCTATACGAGGCCGAGATCCTGATCACCGAAGACGTGCGTGTGGCTGTGCGTCGGTCGACGTCTCTGGTGCTCTGGAGAAGCTCACGGCGCTCTCGTGTCCTCGTGCAGGCGGTGGCGCGCAGCGAGGAGGACGCGTACCGGTCGCGGTACTCGGAGCCATCGCTGCTGCAGCAGATCATCTCGCGGGAAGACACGCTCAAGATCTTCCGCGACTTCGTGTACAACACGCCGTCGCAGGTACTGCTGGACACGTGGATCGAGTGCGAGCTCTTCCGGCGCTCGTGCATCGCGCGCGAGAACGCGCTGCTGACGAACCGCCCGGGAGCGCTGCGCCGGAGCGCCAAGGCCGAGTGGGAGCACCTGCGCGTGATCCTGGACGCCGTGCAGACGCTGTCGATGATCGGCAGCGAGGACATCCTGCTGCTGCGCCAGTCGTACACCCGGACGGAGCAGATCAGCAGGCGGCTGAGCCTCGCGATGCACGCGTCGCCGGAGACTGCGGCGGCCGCGGCGGCGCTCGAGTACCCGCGCGTGGAGCTCATCGCGACGATCCACCAGAAGATCTTCAAGGCCATCGAGGCCGGGCCGTTCCAGCAGTTCGTCATGGAGGACGGGTACCGGCAGCTGCTCGGGCGGACGATCGGGCGGATCGCATGAGGCGGCGCTCAGACGAAGAAGTTGGGGGTCCGGCGCTCGTTGAGCAGAGCAGACAGACAGTCACGAGAGTGCAGTGCGCGAGAGGCTGGCGAGGATGAATCTAGAGACTCGGCTTTCTCGTTCACACTGCAGCGGACGGCTGGTCCTCGTCCTACGTCTTGCGGCGCGTCATGTGGTCGTAGACCACGACCTGGAGGTACTCCTTCGTCTTGATCTCGGAGCGCGTCGAGTTGTCTCCCGGGTTCGCCTGTGGCGAGCGAGCGCGTGAGCGGGAGGGCCGAGGTCAGCAGCAGCAGCACACGCACCTTCGGGTCCACGTTGATGACCTTCCGGTCGCGCTTGTTTTTGAACAGGAGGCCCGTCTCGCTGTCGGCGATCACCTGGAAGTTGGGCGTCGAATTGGACGTCGACGTCTGCGTCTCCCAGTTGTAGTAGCTCAGGTCCGAGGACTTGGGCAGCAGCTTCTTCTTGCGCTCGAAGTACGCCTCGAACGGCTCGCACTTGAGCCGCAGCGCGTAGTCGATGTACCCGCTGACCTCCTGGCCCTTGCCGTTCTTGTCGCGGATGAAGATGATGCACTGCAGCCGAGGGTGAACGAGGCAGACAGCAGGCAGCAGACAGCAGGCATCCGCAGCAGACATCGCGGACAGCGCGTACCGTCAGTTTGCCGTTGCGCACGAGATCCTCCCGACTCGCGAGCGCCGCGAGGAACGGGTACTGCGAGAGGTCCTTCCCGGCGCTCGCGAGCTGCTTGGGCACGTTGGTCTTCTGCGCGTTGCGCTCGCGCTCCGCGCGCTTGCGGGCCTCAAAGTCGTCTCGGCGCAGCGTCTCGCCCGTGCCGCGGTACCCGAGCTCCACGAGCTGCCGCGCGAGCTCCTCGTCCTCGAGGTAGAACAGGTCCGTCTCGCTGAGCTGCGAGTCGAGGTAGTCCTCGTACGTCGCGAACTGGTCGAGCGAGTCGTTCGCGTACTGGAAGTCCTGCGGCTCGTGCTCGGCCATCGTCGACGGCGTCGTGGTGCTTCGAAGGTTGGCGGCGTCGGCTTCGACCTCTCGAAGCCAATCGGAATTTAGATGCTCGTGCGCGCCGCGATGGTTCAGTCACGCGGAGCACGCGGCGGCCGCCAGTTCTCGCTCTCTTCGCTCGCAGTCGCCGCTCGCAGTCGATCGGACGCCTCCCACTCACACGTCGATCGCGATCGCGAGTGGTGTCGAGCCCTCTCATGGTCCAGGAGCCAGCGCTCGTGGTAATAAACCCGTACAAACCTCATTTCTTTCGCCCAAGAAGCCGATACTCAAGACGAAGGAGCCGATGCTGGCACTCAACTGCGTGAACGCGCGCGCGCGCGTGGCGGCCGAGTCGGAGCTCGAGGAGGCGTCGAAGAAGGTGGAGAGCGCGTTCATCCGCATGCAGGTGAAGGAGGAGGAGACGGACCAGGTGGCGGGCGCCATCCGCCGCGCGAAGGCCGCGCGCGCCGCCGAGATGCAGACGCACCTCGCGTGGCTGCTCGAGCAGAAGCGCCGCCTGGAGCAGGAGCTCGGCGACGTCGACCGCGCGCTCGCGGACAAGCGGCTGCTGCTGCACGAGCGCGCGACCGCCGCCATCCCGTAGGCTCAGCACCGCTCGTGACACCGGAACGGCGGTGGATGGAAGCGCACGTGTGTATTACGAGTACTCCGCCTTCTCTCTCTCTTCCTACGCGCGACGCGTGACGACATGGACGGTTGGTTGTGTACGCGAACGGGGGACGACGACACTCGCTCTCGCATTCTACTCTGCGAGCGCCCACGACGCTCCAGCAGCAGCAGCAACAGCAGGATTTCGGCGCCTACAGCATCGCGAAGTCCGTGCGCGACGACTTGGTGGTTAGCGCGCCGCTGTCGTCCGAGTCGTACGACGCGCCCATGTACGCCTCGCTGAAGTTGATGCGGCTCTCCTGCATGCTCCCGCCGTCGTACGTCGAGCGCGCGTACATCGAGTCGCCGCCGAGCACGGACGGCGACGGCTGGCCCGAGTACGTGCTCGACTCGCGCGCCGGCGGCGACGCGCCGCCCTTCCACGACACGGACGACGAGCGCGAGTCGCGGTCGCTCTTGTCGGCGGCGCTGAGCGTCGGGATCGGCGAGTTGGTCGCCCGCTCGCCGTCGGAGCGCTCCGTGATGCGCGGCAGCGGCGACAGGTCGTTGCTGCCTGCGTCGCGCGCGAAGTAGCTCGGCACGGGCGCCGCGAATGACTTGTCGCCGTCCAGGCGCGCGTCGAGCGCCCGCTTCTTGCGCGCCACGACACCCGCGACGGCCGCCACGACGCCCACGACGCCGAGCACCGCGAAGACGGTGCCGCCGGCGCCCGCCGAGCTCGTGGACTGCGATGTGCTCACGCGCGTGGCGTCGCCGCCCGAGCCGGCGTTGCCGCTGCCGGCAGACGTCAGGTCGCTCTCGCCTGCCGCCGCGTTGCTGCGGCCGGCAGCTCCAGCAGCTTCGGCAACTCCAGCGCCGCCCACGAGCGCGCCGCTCTCGACCGGGGCCGCCACGGTGCCCGGGACGGCGTTCTCCTCGTTCACCGCCGACTTGTAGACGCCGGTGTCCACGCTGCCGTTGCTGCCGCTGCTGCCGCTGCCCTGCGTCACCACGTCCGAGCCACTGGGCGTCGGCGCGGCCGTCGAGGGCTCCGGCGTCGGCGCGGGGGTCTCGCCGCAGCACGAGCCGCCGAGGCAGAAGGTGCCGACCAGCGGCGCGTGGTCGGACGAGTAGCAGCTGCCGAACGCAGTGCGCAGCACGGCGCTCGTCTTGTAGCACGCGCCGTCGGCGAGCTTGAAGAACGTGAAGTCGAACTTGGACGAGCAGGTGGGCGAGATCATGTTGTCGCAGAACGTGCCGGCGGTCGTCGGCTCGGAGAAGCCGCCCGCCATGAGCTTGCTGATCGCCGGCTCGCCGGGCTTGGCGTTGAAGTCGCCCGTGATGACCTGGAGCTTGTCGGTCGGCTGGCACACGGTCGCCATGCGCGCGAGGATGATGTTGGACGCCTGCGTCTGCGCCTCCGTCTTGCCGGGCGTCTCGTAGTGCGTGTTGAACATGCAGACGGTCTGACCGGACTGGAGGTGCTGGAAGCGGCCCCACACGGCCGTGCGGTAGTAGTCCATCCCCCAGGCGGCCGACGGCGCCTCTGTGTTGGGGCCCTGCAATTGAACATGAGCACCAAGTACCAGGCGTCAGTCAGTGAGGCGGCGGGCAGACGGCAAAGAAGAGCTCCTCGTCGGACGCTGCAGCGCACGCACCAGCCAGATCATGCCATCGCCCAAGGACTTCCAGTCGGCGAGCTTGTAGTGGATGCTGTTGACCTCGCCGGCGCGGTTGTTGAGCGAGCCCGAGTAGCGGCCGACGGACGCGTACAGGCCGGCGAGCTGCGCGTCGAGGAGCGCCTTCTGCTCCTCGGCGGTCTCCTGCGTGCCGACGAAGTCGGGCGCCGCGGTCTTGATCTGCGCCACGACGTTGTCCTTGCGCACGCCGTACCAGTTGCTGCACGTGCTCTTGGCGTCGTCGGTGGCGTACGACGTGCGGATGTTGAACGACATCACGTGCACCTCCTGCGCGGCCGCGAGCGCGGCGGCGGTGGCGGCGGCCACGAGCGTCGTGGTGACGCGTCCGACGACCATCGTTTTCGTTAGTCGGCGGCTAGTCGAGCGGCGGACGACCGACACTCTCGTTGCGGCAGGTCGGGCGGATGGCGTGCAAGGCGAAGACGCGGAGCCGAATGATAAGCAGCAGCTTATGAGTTTGTGCTCGTCAGCGTCGTCGTCGCCAGCGTGCGTCGGGTTGCCAAGTGCGGCGGCAGCGAACGGCTCGAGCGAACTTCATGGCCCGCGAGCGGTGG